>JADWQK010002319.1:0-65409 GCA_017933935.1 Sesamia nonagrioides
ATGATATATTCGGCACCATAGAGGTAACAGTAAATAGGTTTAATGTTTTTTTTTTATTTACAAACTTAGTGCACACGATGTTCTAAATTCAATTTACTTTATCCTCTAGAGAATAAAAACGGCTTTTCCAGTCAGATATTGAAGATTAAAAATACTCTTTCCGAGATGGTGGGATGAAAATAATATTTTCTACTCATATCAAGCAAGAGACTAAAGTGCTAAGCGCGCAAAGTTTCTTTACCAGTAACCAAACAGTTTCTATTCCTAAACGTTTACCTATTAATGAGTTTTTAGTTTTTCCGCCTCTTTACGGAACTAATACTTTTTTTATAATTATAAACTAGTGCTTGACTGCAATCCCGCCTGGTGGTAAGCAGTGATGCAATTGTTGATGGTAAAGCGCACTAGTTTATTAAGCCTATTCACTTAAAAAACTAAGGACAAACTAAGCCTCCGTGGCGTAGCGGTAGCGGACGCGGCCGCTGCGCAAGGTGGCGCGGGTTCGATCCCCGCACAGTGCAAGTATTTGTATGCATGAATATGAATATTTGCACTGCTCTGATCGTGCCTCGGAAAGCACGTTAAGCCGTTGGTCCCGGTTGCCATACGAACATCTAGTGGCAGTTGTTACGGGTTGTTGGAGCCCTCAAAATTCCAACAATTGGTCTAACTGCAATGCTTCGATGTCGCCTTCGGGTTGTGGAGGTCAGACGGCAGTCGCTTCATAGAAAATGTCGAAGTTTAGCCATATCAGCAGTTGGACTGGTAAAGCGGACCCCAGACTCCAAAGCTGAAAAGGCTGCGGATGCGACTGGGATTAACGCTGGGATGATGATGATGACTTAAAAAACTTAGGAATAGGAAGGATGACGGCAGTTGAGCGAGGTGATGCAATGTTAAACCCAAGACCAACACGACCAAACGAAGCTGCGCTAGAGGGAGATTGATCTGGAGACTCTCCACGACCAAACTCCCGACACAACAACATTTGGCGCATCATACCCGCCACACATCGCAACACAACTGCTCGGACCCGTCTTCCGTACGGCTTCACCAGACATCATGCCGGAACACGACGAATCGCTTGGCGGCAAGATAAAGTCTTGCCGCCAAGCGATTCGTCGTGAATAATTTTATTACAGAATAATTAATGTCAGCAGTTTCCTCATATTATTATACGAAAGCAGAACGATAGATATTTTAGAACAATGTTGGGACTAAAATGATAAATTAAAACTCTGATAACTATTGTTTACTGAGAACAGTTAATTTTGTATTGTTTGAATTAATAGGCTCATAAAGTTAATTAGTTATGTATTCTAATGGTTTTAATTAATTGTCATGTAATTATACCATAGTATTGTGATGTAATTTGGGAACTGTGGTTTCTGTTTAGGTAGAATTTTTACGTAAGCTTTAGTTTACATAATACATACAGGGTGGCCGGGGAACTACGTGCAGCCAGTACCCTAATTCCGCAATACATTATCAGACAGTGTGCACAGTGGCTCAGCCACTGCGCACCCTGTCGCTCGACTGCTGCGCTGTATGTACCGGGTTTGATTCCCGTACGGAGCAAATATTTGTATGGCCTACAAGTAGTTGTTCCGGGTCTGGCTGTTTGTGTATGAGAGTTTAAATTTTTGTAAACGCACCCACCACAGAAGAGTACCTACTAATTCCTAGAATGTTTTTAAAATCTAAGAACTGAATTTTTGAAGTATATTGCTAATACATTACCTACTGAATATGTTCGAAACACGCAATATAAATAAAAATAAATAAATATATACGGACCAATCACACAGATTGAGCTAGCCCCAAAGTAAGTTCGAGACTTGTGTTATGGGATACTAGCTCAACGATACTATATTTACAATAAATCAATATATAGATAAACATTCAAGACCCAGGCCAATCAGGAAAAGATCGTTTTCCATCATGACCTGGCCGGGTATCGAACCGGGGCCTCCACGTCGCAGGCAGGCGTGTTGACCGCTGCGCCACGGAGGACGCATACATTGCGTTTTTTGAACATATTCAGTTGAACTGTCAATAAGTAACTACATTTATGTAAGCCATTGTTGTACTCCTGCGGCCTCGGATCCTTTCATCCAGCGTGGGTACAGTTCCCAACGCTGACATGTCACTAGATCGTCTAAACTTAGCGTTAAAGTTGAAGGCTGTGTCAGTGAGCAGATTGTGAATAAATAACCACCCAACTAGCAAAACGACTCCGAACTCGCACTTTTCAAGAGCGCTAGGCTTAAAGCGCTCTTATTTTTGTTTTAGGACATATCATCGATCTTATACTACTCTTAGATAAGCCAAGCAGGAACGCTCAGTTTCATAACCAAGTCTCATAATTATATGTATATAAGAGCATTTAATAAGACAACCTCCGTGGCGTAGCGGTAGCAGACGCGGCCGCTGCGCAAGGTGGCGCGGGTTCGATCCCCGCACAGTGCAAGTATTTGTATGCATGAATATGAATATTTGCACTGGTCTGGTCGTGCCTCGGAAAGCACGTTAAGCCGTTGGTCCCGGTTGCCATACGAACATCTAGAGGTAGTCGTTACGGGTTGTTGGAGCCCTCAAAAAGTCCAACAATTGGGCTAACTGCAATGCTTCGATGTCGCCTTCGGGTTGTGGAGGTCAGACGGCAGTCGCTTCACGGAAAATGTTGAAGTTTAGCCATATCAGCAGTTGGAATGGTAAAAGCGCACCCCAGACTCCAAAGCTGAAAAAGGCTTCGGATGCGACTGGGATTAACGCTGGGATGATGATGGTGATGAAGAATATTAATAATTAATAATTAATTAAATATTTTAATAAGACTAGTTGCACTTGAGAAAAACTTACTCTTATATTGGTATTTTCTAAGGTCATTTGATTTTATAATAGACTTGCTAAGTTGCTATTGACTTGCTATTAGACTAATATCAATATGACATAAGAGTACTGTGAGTACGTACCTACATTTCTAATCTTATTCATTTAGGTATTTATATTTATTAGAGCCACCAGTAGTTGATAAAAACGCTGCTAGTAGTAGTACGATTATTTGAAAAATAGATAAAACCTCCCAGGCCTAACGAATGTACCTATGTGCGAAATTTCATTACAATCGGTTTTAGCCGTTTTAGAGTTCGAGGACAGACACTGTAACAGGAGAATTTTATGTCATAGATTTTTTTTATTACCACAAAGATTTGAGTACATTGTACGGACGACAGCAGGTCAAGCTACCCCAACCTATCAGTTATTCCCAATCAACCTTGAGCCTTAATGCTTTAGAGATAAAGTTGAAAATCTAATAAGGAAATCTGACAGACTAGTAGCTTGATGTGCTCTCGTCTGTACCTACATTAGGTACATACTCTTACATATCATTAAAGTCATGTATTAGTTTAATACTGAGAACCATTAATGAATTACTACAGGTACGGATTAACCTGGATGTGATAACGAAACCGCGAATCAAACATTAACAAGGAAGTGTAGCGTCATATACAAGCGATTTATAAGCGATATTTCAATACATAAAACATTTTACTAAAGGCAGCGAGGCCCCCATTATTCAAAGATTTATTCATGTCGAATGATTGCCTTTCTTTTGTGTATCGACAATGGCGTCGCCGGGCGTATTCCATTTGCGCGGCATCGTTCTTGTTCACTCGTTCATTGTGCACGCGAGCAAGTTTTGTTTCGTCGTCGAATCTTTTCACGCCACGGCTCGCACTCACTCACACACTAGTACACTCACACACTCACTGTCATGTCCTATTCCAAGTTTAAATGGAGCTAAGATTGATGAGTTTAGACACGACCTGTGACACCTACTACCGAATGTTTCATATACACGTTTGTTTGGAATGCGCTTTATTTCACCCTTTATAATAAACGATAATTATTGGTAGCGGCCCATATGTATTTATGTAGCCGATGTCGGCTTTTTGTCTAATGTTTGGACGAACTCGGCCGGCTAATAGGATTTTTTTGTGTAGATACAGCGCCTGTATGGGAGTAGGTATCAAAACGACGTTAATTTATCTTTTAGTTTAGGCCGCTTCGTGAACATTAATCACGGGTATCGGTGTACGAACTAAATTAATGTAAATTAAACTTAAATAGAACATAATAATAGTATGTTCAGATCTACATGTGTCTCTGATTCTTAAAAGCAACTGTTACTGTTCATGAGGTTACTTACTTAGTATATTTTTTTTCCTTAACAGCCAAACTAAGTTTACAAAATCTCTGTACTTCAATAACAGTATTTCTTGTTGTGATGTAATATTACTCGTACAAGTGAAAGCCGGCACAGAAAGGGGTCTAATTCTAAACTACTAGGTGCTTGGGAGTCATTACAGCTAATTCGATTGTTTGGGCAGCGTAGATTCGGGCCTGGCGCGGCGAGCGCCCCTGTAATTTAACTCGCCGCGCCGCGCCGCAAACAGGCCTTCTCGGAAACTATTCGGAACTATGATACGCTTCAAGTTACCAACTACTTATAAAGTTTGTTACGTAAACAAAACATGCCTTAATGTGATTGTTTGGCATGAATCTAAAGGGTGTTAGCTAAGTACAGATAGATAGAGACCTATGGGTAATAAGAATATTTAGTCTTACAAATTAGTATTAGTAGGTAGGTAGGATAATTGGAAGTGGTAACTTTCCTGGTTAGCGATAAGGAAGCCCACTGTATTGTATGTTTGTTTGGTAGAGTGTGAAATGCTTTTTTAGTTACGTTTTTTATAAAAATATAATAAATAAATTGTCATTATTATTTTAATTAGTAAACTACTGGAAAGGCCTTTACCCCGCAATGGCAATGTAGGTTAATAGACGGCACGGTTGGAGCAGTGGTATTCTTATTCACTGCTGCGCTGCGTGTCGCGGGTTCGATTCCCACACGGCAGAAATATTTGTATGACCTACAATTAGTTGTTCCGGGTCTGGCTGTTTATGTATGTGAGTTTATACAGTATGTTAAATAACAGAGGGCGTTCCCTTAAACTCGTTAATATATATCATTAATAGATTAAAATAAAATTATCAGCATAGAAAAATAAGCATACAAAAATCCGAATAAAAAAAAATCTAATTGGAAATAAATTTGAAACCTGTTTTAAATCAAAATAGTAGTCGTCATGTATAAATAAATTGCGACGTTGCCATCTTTCATGTTCGCGTGTACAGTGTGTTTCTTTTACATGTCAATTTAAAATTTTTATTGAATATTTTCATATTGGAAAAAAATTTAAAACATTTTGTTTTCGAATGGAAATATTTTTTTTAGCATGTATGTATGCTATACTATTTCGGGTTAACGGGAACGCCCTCTGTTAGTTAACATACTGTATATTTGTAAATGCATCTACTATACAAGAGAAATAGCTAGAGTAGGACAATGTTGTAATTAAAAAAATGTGTACAAAAAATTGCGATTAATTCCAACTTTCCCAAAAATTGGTAATTTTTTAAAAGGTGACAACATCATTTTTGACTGTATGTGTTATTATGAGCGAATAGCGATGCGACAGCGTGCCTTGCCCCCTTCGCCCGCGCATGCATTGCCTACCACTAGAGATGGGCATTTACCCGGTAAAAACCCGAACTATGGGTAAATACCCATTTATACCTATTTTTACCCACCCAATTTTAATTTTTTCCGGGTAAAAATTATAATCAGTTTAATTTAGGGTAGATCTGCAGTTACATCGTTATTATTATCGCAGATCATATTTTGATCAAGTTACAACCTGACACTGACCAGTAAATTGCAAAAAACTCGACAAAATCTGACTTACACGGGCTGCCACTACGGAACAGGCTATTTGACATATTTATAATTTTTATCTCGAATTACTTGGTTGCGGTTAAGAAGTTCACCGAAAGTATTTTTTTTAATTTTAAATACGTATTTCGTAAGAAATATGCAAATAAAAATTCAAAATTCAAATAAGCCGCTAAAACGATTTATTCAGCAATATGGCGTCGAGCTTTGTAATTGACGTCACAAGCGGTTTTCGGTTCTCAGTGGTGTTTGTTTTTATTTATTATTTGTTGTTGTTATCTAATAAAATGGTTTACAAGTGGTGTGCTGTACCGGGTTGTACAAATAAATCGATAAAAACCCCCAAAAAACAGTATATACGTTTGAAAAAAGTCCGAAAACAAGCGTTGATGCGCGTATGACGTCATCGCGACATTAGCCAATCCGGATCGTTTCACAATGTGTGGCGCGAGAAACAAAAAGCTAAACATATTTTTGTGTTTTGTATGTATTAATTGTTATTATTTTCAAACTCAAACTCATTTATTGCATTTTTTATTAAAACTCGTGTAAATGACGTAAAGAACCCTCATTTTATGCAATTAAAGCAAAAAATCCCAAAAAATGAATACTGTCAAATAGCTTACTACCATTTTTTTGTTCTGGATGAGAAATCGTCAAATGACCTCTCCCGTCTAGGCCTGTGCCTGTGCGCCAGGGCCACGGTTTCTTTTTAGGCCTCTGCCTCGAATCTTGCGGGCAGCGTTGCGGCGGCGGCGGCGGCGAGTGAGCGGCAGGATCTTATGCGTTAAATCAAACGGACCGGTTCTCGAAAACAGCGGCGCTGCACAACGGGGCGGTGGCGGGCAGCGAGCGGTGTACTTCTCGCGCTCGAATCTTGCGGGCAGCGGGCGGGCAGCAAGCGGTGTACTTAAAGTCAAGCGGTGATCGAGTGTTAGGAATAAATTTGAATCAAAAAGTTCTTGCCGCTATTGTTCAAACATTTCTTTCGCGAATAAAAACAAATATCTCGTCGACACAATCGTGAACACAATACTACGCGGCTATAGTGACGCGCGATCTGCCCGCTAGTTTCGAGAACAGGTCTTCGATGCCCGCCCGGCTCCCGCGCCGCTGCCGGCGCCGCCCCGAAATCCTTTTTTTTGTTTGTTTCCGGGGTGGAACATCCTCATGCGATGTCCGCCGCCCTGGGGCGGGCGACGGGTCTGTCGGACTCTTAATGATTGAAAAGTGTTTCATCTCACACCTACACCGGGTGTTGCGAGAACGAAAACTGCTTCCGCAATCCTCCATTGATGCTGGCCCGCCACTGTCGGTCCGGTCCGGTGGGACAGGTCAGCCGCCTAATTCACACGCCGCTCCAACTGTCCGGGTCAGCCAGCGCGATGCGGACAGGGGACAGTCATAGTGAGGATATCGCCTCAGCATACATGAGCAACCAGGGAGGTGGATCATGGATGCTGAGGCCTGTACGGGGACTGCATATGCTCTTTCTACATAGAAAGAGCATTATATAGAGGCGTGTTCTTCAATCTGTATCTCCATGGTGAACCTTAGTGTTAATATAGAATCCATGGTTCCGTACCCTGGACGAAACCCATATTGACACTCCCAAGACAGCATACTCCTGCCGAATCTGAGAGTCCATAATCCTCTCAAAATTCTTCAGGGTGTGTACCGAGCCCTTGCCTTTGAAGACTGGAGTCATCATCATCATCCCAGCGTTAATCCCAGTCGCATCCGAAGCCTTTTCAGCTTTGGAGTCTGGGGTCCGCTTTACCAGTCAAACTGCTAATATGGCTAAACTTCGACATTTTCCGTGAAGCGACTGCCGTCTGACCTCCACAACCCGAAGGCGACATCGAAGCATTGCAGTTAGACCAATTGTTGGACTTTTGAGGGCCCCAACAACCCGTAACGACTGCCACTAGATGTTCGTATGGCAACCGGGACCAACGGCTTAACGTGCTTTCCGAGGCACGACCAGACCAGTGTAAATATTCATATTCATGCATACAAATATTTGCACTGTGCGGGGATCGAACCCGCGCCACCTTGCGCGGCGGCCGCGTCCGCTACCGCTACGCCACGGAGGCTGTCGCCTTTGAAGACTGGAGTAATAATACTTAGTCCCCATTGACTTGAAATTTTGCCGATCAGGAACACGCGGTTCAGAAGGTTAGTTAGCATGCCCGCATCGCGAGGACCCATCGCCTTCCAGGCCTCAATGGGGACTCCGTCAGTTCCGACAGCTTTCCGATTTGCCGAAAAGTCGTTTGGACTTCCTCGGGCGTTATCGGGGGCACTAATTCAAGATTTGGAATGAATTTCGGTGTCTGCACCTCTTGGTGCTACTTATTCAGCAGCTCGTGGAAGTACAAGCGCCATCTCTCCTTCACCGTGAGGTCTTTGCATAGCAGGTTGCCAGTAGGGTCTTTTACACAACGGCACTTGGATATATCCTATGCCGCTTTGACCCTGGAACATGCCAATTTGGAAAAGATCTTTTGCCCCTCAAATGATTCCTACTTCTCGTAAAGCGCTTGAAAGTGGTCTGGCTCTGGCTCTGGCTCTGGCTACAACTCTTTTAGTGGCACGTTTGACAACCTTATATGCGTCGCGATCTGGATGCCACGTTTTAAAGAGGGCTTTCTTCACCCTAGTCTTCCTCTGGACTGTGTCGTCCCACCACCAGGTCTCCTTTTCACGTTTCCGGCCGCCCTTAGAGACTCAGAGCACCACCCGCGCTGCCCCAATAATAGCTGCCTGGATCCTGCCCCAATGGTCTTGGACATATTCTTCATCGGTCCAGCGCACTTGTCTCTAATAACCGATGCGAACTCCTAGGACTTATTTCATCAAGCAGCCGCCACCAAATCTGGCGCCGGCAGTGCTCTACACGTCTACGATGGGCCGTTACGCAGAGATCTAGTACAAGGAGGCGGTATTGTCCAGTGAGACTCTCACCGGCTATGACTTTGCAGTTGGCTGCTTTGCCGATGTGGTGTCTCCTAGTCGGTAGAAAGTCTATTCGGGTAGCGCTTCGCCCGCTGCGAAAGGTGACAATGTGCCCCCGCTTCTTTTTGAAGTAGGTGTTCACGATTGCAAGGTTAGCGGATGCACACGTTTGGAGAATGTTGTTTCCTTCTGCGGTGCGGCCGCCGTACCCAAAGCCGCCGTGAACACGCTCAAGCCCGACACTCTTCTCACCCACATGACTGTTCAAATCACCACCCAGAAACACTCGCTGGGATAACGGTATCCTGTGAAACTTTCCTTCGAGCTGGATCCAGACCAACATACTTTCAGCGTCACCACACCAGGAAAAGCACAACGGATTCTCCTGGTTTTGGCTCGCTTCTTCAGCCGTATCCGCCTCTGACACGTTAGACCTAGCCCACAGGTCACAGGAGTCGGGCGTAGCTCCTGCGCGCCGTTTGCGGCGGCGCCCTAACTGTGTCACGTGCATTTCTTCCTTTCCTGTTCATAATAGTTTGGCTTGTTTTACTTTTACGAGTGCGACTGTTGTCAGACCACTCAGCTCCGAAGCGAAAACTGGCGTCAGCACCCCATCCGTAAGTCAGCGGGTGCACCGTCAGGCAGGTGGGGTTAACTTGGGTCCCAAAGATGGTGGTAGGACCCCAAAGCACTCCAGTACCTGATCGTAGTATTGATGACGAAGCCAATTAAATAACAATTTATTTTATACCCGGTATTTATTATAAATACCCGGTAAAAATGGGTATTTTTTAATTTTTACCTATTCTACCCTTTTTTACCAATTTTTACCCACCCATTTTTTACCCACCCGCCCATCTTTACCTACCACACATGTATTAAGTTACCTCTTTTTGCGAAATAATATTTATTTTTTTAGGGGTATTTTTTTTTAAATTTAGCCCGGTGTTGTAGTCATGAGTAGAATCCATTATCGATACCTACCTAACAATACCTACCCTCACGAATCGGACAGGGTGTTTTTACACATTGTACGTTAAAGAGTGTCAACTCTATTTCTTCCCGTACTGATACTCTTATTCATGATTAGTGATACGAAGGCTTAAATGACTATTGTGTATCATTTAAGCCTTCGTCACACTGAACGTGATTTGAAAGCAAACAGTGTCACCACAGAAACAATAACATAATTTAACGTCGACTTGGGATATGGATGAAATTGAACACTGGGATTCCCGTTGTTATCAATTTCAGACTCGTTCCTTGAATTTTGCTGGAAAGGCCTTATAGGTAATCGGGTGATGTTATAATTAATATACTCAATTACTCATTGTGTCATACCTAAGTAGGTACTTAGTTAATTTGACACAATTCAATTCAGCTACTTACTTATATGGGTGGTTATCGTATAAACATTTGGTTGACGATGAGGAAAAGGAAATTACGGAATGTATTTAGTTAATTAATTAAATACACAAATTTTGAATTTGAATTATTATTATAATTATTTATTTCAACATTAACGGGAAGAAATGATTTGGAAACTTTATAGGGTAATTATTAGTATTCCAGTCACACGTTTGACTACGTCTTCGATTTGGCCTACCTTTTTTTTTTACTTTTTTTTACGGACAAATCACACAGATTGCGCCTGCCCCAAAGTAAGTTCGAGACTTGTGTTATGGGATACTAACTCAACGTTACTATATTTATAATAGATACATACAGGGTGTATCTGACATCGTAACGCAAACTTCGCGAAAAGACTAGACCGCATGCCACTAATATAATTATGATAGTCATTTATGTCGTTAATGAACGGTTACAGAATACACAGTGTTTAAAAAAAAGTGTCGGCTCGGCTTTTGAACGTTGCAAGCGTGCCGCCGTGCGAGTTTGTAGGTATGACGTTGATCCCTGATGTGAACTCTATTAAATCAGCTGATAAGATCGTTTTTCGGGTTTTGTTTTCATTGCGCTTTTTTATGTAATTAGCGAATAATTTAATTTTGACTTTAAAATCTTATTGGGTTATAAAAGTATAGCAATTGTGAATGGTCTGAAGTGAAAAAAAACTACATTTATTTTTTTTTATTCATGAAAAAGCCGACGAAAAATTCCACCACTGGGGGGTTCAGAATCATGTACTGGATCCATGGTACTCGTTTGTGCGTCGATGTCAGATACACCCTTTATATAGATAAACAAAAACAATCGTGGTAAAGCGGACCCCAGACTCCAAAGCTGAAAAGTAATTTTCAAATTTGGGGCCAAAAGCGTGGAATTCGAAATATTTTTTTCAATTTTGATATTAACGTAAATCAAAGTATTGTAAACTAGATATATTAACGCCACGCAAGTTGTCCTATCATTTTATCTTCATAAATATTGCAAGATTTTAAGTTATTGCTATAAAACAAGCTCAAATCTCATTCGTATGACTGTCTCCAAATTCAAATTCTGTTTAACTTTAATTTTTATTTAAAAATCTGCATTGGAAATTGGAACGTTATCTTTTTATTTTATGTTATAACTATATATGAACGTTAATAAAACACTAAGATATTTTTATAAACAAAGGAAGTACGATATACAGGCTTTTAGAAAAAGGTAATTTTTTTGATATTTCATTTGTGTTATCGTCATTTAATCCCCTACACGGGCTATACTACGCCATTTTACCGCGCTCAGCCATCAGCAGAAGGCTCGGGTGTTCAGGTGGCCATGAACGACTTTAGTGTACAAACGTTTACGTCATTATTTTAAGAAAAAAACCGAATATCGGGTAAGATTTCGCAATGCTGACCAAATTGCCATCATTAGTGTCAGGCCAAATATTGTGAATCAGTTATTCGTTGTTTTATTTTTATCGTACTTGTTAAGGTAACTGTCCAGGGTATACTTCGATTTAAATGTTAGTTAATGTTCTAAAAAGTTCTGTTTGGCTGATATATTAAAAAAACTTCCAAATTTCTCATTCATGTCCCTCTCATTCGTGTCATTACACATGGTACACGAATGATACAAAAAGACGCACAACTGATAAATTTGAAAGACTTGTGATTTTTTTAAATTTTTAGAAAAAAATATTGGTTTTTAACAATAACTAAACCAAAGAAACAACTTAACGAAGAAGAATTAGAAAGACGAAGAGTAGCTAGAAGGAAAAATACATGCGATTCCCTCGAACACTCTCCATAATGCATCCTACAGAAACACTGACAGGCTGGCTGCTCTTCTTCTGTGTTGCAGACTTTGGAGAACGTTTTGAACCAAATCTGGGTCGCCAATTAGCCTCTTCCCAGGCCTCTCCAGGAATCCAAGGTTGCCAGGTGGCATTTTGCAGCACCAGCCCAAATGTGGCTGCAGTTCTCCACACACGAACGGACCTGTGTTTTGTATAACATTAGAAGCTGTGTAGCGCAAAGTACCGCGCAAGTACCGCGGGACCTTTGAAATAACGCCAAGTTTCCTGGCAGCCACTTTGGCTTTGGACTCAACAAACCACCTGAAGTTTAGGTTCCAGGAAATCTTAACTCCCAAAAGCTGTAGGCGGTCGGTGCACTCCAAGGATACATCCCGAAAAGTAGGGGCCAATGTGAACGGAGCCCTTTTGGCGGTGAATAGACACGCTTTTGTATTCGCGATGACAGGCAGTCAGGAAGTCTTTTACCAAGTCAGTCAACCCAGGAAAAATGTCGTACGCTGGAAGCTAACTCAAAAGGCCAGCGTGCCATACCCGGTCGAAGGTCTTAAAGATATTTAGGGAGACAGCAATCACTTCACTTCTACAAGGCTACGGCCTTTTTGGGTTTCTCTCTAGTTGACGATCGTAATACATTATGCTTGTATGTACAGTCAACATTACATTAAGTTACTCCAATCTGTCAAACTATAATAGATTTTCACCTTTAGGTTGTAGCCTTAAGACTCTAGGTTGATTGGAAATATTTGACAGTTTCGAGTAGCTTGACCAGCTGTCGTCCGTACATTACAAATTACAATTTAGTTTATTGATACCAGCACTAAATAAAATTAATGTTTTTGATGTAAAAGTCAGCGAGAACTTGATAATGCAAGTCTGTTGTGCAAATTCACCTTTTAGTTATTTTGATAGTTTAGCGATTCTAGTACCTAACTAGGTATAGCTAAATTACATCCCTAGGCACAGTTATATTCATCATCTTCATCATTTCAACCGAAAAACGTCCACTGCTGGACATAGGCCTCCCCAAGGATCTCCACGACGACCGCTCCTGCGCCACCCGCATCCAGCGGTTTCTCGCGACCTTCACTACTTGGTTTCTGTCGTCGCTCCACCTTGTCAGGACCCTACCCACGCTGCGTCTTCTGTCGCGTGGTCGCCACTCGAGAACCCGTCGGCCCCATCGGGCATCGGTCCTACGGGCAGTGTGCCCGGCCCACCGCCACTTTAGTGTTGCAATTCTACGGGCTATGTCGGTTACTCTCGTTCTTCTGCGGATCTCCTCATTCCTGAATCGATCACGCAGTGAAACTCCAAGAATAGCCCTCTCCATTGCCCTTTGAGTGGCCTTGAGCCTTCTTATAAGGCCCATTGTTAGCGACCACGTCTCAATTCCATAAGTTATTACTGGCAATACACACTGATCGAAGACTTTTGTCTTGAGACACTGCGGTAATTCGGACGAGAAGATTCTACGTAGCTTCCCGAAAGTAGCCCAGCCGAGTTGGATTCGACGATTGACCTCTTTCTAGAAGTTGGACCTTCCTAACTGGATAGCTTGTCCCAGGTACACGTAACTGTCAACAACTTCGAGAACAGAGTCTCCAATCTTTATAAGAGTCGGTACAACATGGGCATTAGACATGACTTTCGTCAGTTATATTAGGTACAATGTTTTTGATCAATGTTTTATATTTTATTACATTCATTATAAATAACTGTCAAGATTATTTTCCAAAATAGTATTATCATTAGTGTAACCAAGTATCTCAATAGTATTTCACAAAATATCATTTGACTAATTATTGACTCATTTGTGTCACTGAAATTATGGTATTTTAGCGAATTATTGCAATAAATGAGTGGTTCATTTGATTATTACGATGAATTTCTTATTCGGAACTTACCCAAATACAAAAATAAGAAAAAAATTAAAAAAGGGTAAATTCATGAAATTGCTACGTTTTTGGCCCAAACTTTGAAAATGACCCAAAAGGCTTCGGATGCGACTGGAATTAACGCTGGGATGATGATGATGACATATATAGATAAACATCCAAGACCCAGGCCAATCAGGAAAAGATCGTTTTCCATCATGACCTGGCCGGGGATCGAACCCGGGGTCTCCACGTGGCAGGCAGGCGTGGGAGGACGACGTATACCAATTTACTTAGATATTGATATTTCATTTCAGGTCATTATAGCAGCCTATGTAAAATCAAAATCAAAAGTCATTTATTCAAACTAGGCTGAGAATCAGCACTTTTTGAACGTCAATATTACATTAGAGAGTCCCCCAAAACGCCCACCCATCGACACTTCTTAAGTGCTTTCGCTGGGAAGAAGAAGTGGTGGAAGAAACTCCCCAGCAGCACAGCTGTCTGTTCATTTAGAAAAACATACAATAGTTTATACAATACTACACACATCAAAAGTGTCTAGGGATCAAGCATTTTTATGCGGATTTCTTGAGATTGAGATGTGGCTTTGTAATAAATTTATGATTTTATAAATTTATATGGATCCTTTTTGGTGCATTTCATAATTTGAATCAGGAACTGTGAATCAAATTCGAGTAAAAGATGAAAATCAGCTGTCAATATTTTCCCTATAAAAACATACAACGCATTGAAGACATTATTAGTGCTACTGTTTCCCTACTACTGATTAAAACCAACGTTATTATGGAGCGGCGACGTCATTTAAGCAGGGAAGAAATGCTCAGAGCCGTGGGAATGATAGAAGCTGGTTCCCGGTAACGTACTGTGGCTTTAGCTCTGAATACAAGTCAGAGTGTTATCAGTCGACTTTGGACACGTTACCGAAGCACTGGTACCGTGGCTGAGCGCCATGGAGGACGGTATCGCTGCACCACACGGAGACAAGACCGATACATTCAAATCTTAACTCGAAGAGCTCCAACAATAACCGCCATGATGTTAGCCGTGAGGCTTCATCACTCTTCAGGGAACTTAATTAGCGACCAAACAGTCAGAAACCGCTTGCATGAAGTGAACCTTCATTCCCGAAGACCGCTACGGGTACCACCTATAGCAATGCACAATCGTAGGATTCGATATCAATGGGCTCTTGAACACAGAAATTGGGCAGAAGAACAATGGCGTTTCGTGTGCTTTTCTGATGAGTCTCGTTTTGGTATGAGACCGGATACAAGACGTATACGACACTGGAGAACCCCTGGACGCCAACAGCGATTAAAATCCTGCCAGGAAGTCCATCCTTATAGTGGTGGAACCATCATGGTATGGGCGGGTATTTGGATCGGCGGAAGAACTGAGTTGATTTGGATCAGAGGCAACCTCAACGCTCAAATTTATGCTGAAACGATTGTATCAGACGTCATCGTTCCTCTACAAGCGCAAATCGGTCCCTTATTTCAGTTAATGCATGATAATGCACGACCGCACACCGCAAGAGTTGTAAGACAGACTCTCGCCGCAGCTAACATCAATGTCCTGCCCTGGCCTGCTCAGTCGCCAGACTTGAACCCGATTGAGCATGCATGGGATATGCTACAGAGAAGAGCTCTGCCGAATATGGAGGGTATCCAGTCGCAAGAAGACCTTTTTTTGTTGTTGCAACGAACATGGGCGGCCATTCCACAGCGTGATTTGGATGAACTCATTTTGAGTATGCCAAACCGATGTTCTTGTGTTGTTAGTGTTCGCGGTAGAAACACGGATTATTAATTGTTTAAGTTACCCAATAAAATTTTAGAGAAAACTGTTATTTCAGTCTTTTTTTCGAACTTTTGTGTTAGTGGTTCAAATGTCAAATATCCCTTTATTAGGAAAATGGCAAATTTCTTTATTAATGCAAAGGTGACTTGGTTTATCGTTACTGTGACAAACGAAAACACTTTATTTGATGAATCCTTAAAGAAAATTTTAATTAATATCAATCAGGAGAAAAGTTATTGCAAAAATATATGTTGATCCCTAGACACTTTTGATGTGTGTATGTAGGTATAGTAATACAAGAGAAAAAATAATAAAAATATACAAATATGCCAGCTAGCCACGCCAAAATACCAGAAAAGCAAAACAAAAAATAAAATATCACTGAAATGTAAAAAGTAAAAACTTATTACATACATAAATAAAAGCCCCTGGCTTATAGGGCGTGACAGCTTACATACTTGTGCATTTTAAAAAGCAAATTATATGAACTCATATAATATGTCAGTAAGCTAATTCTGGAGAAGGAACACAAACATTGTCTTGAGTTAATCAGAGCGACCAGCTATTCTTATCATTTAAATAGTCATTTACAGAATAATATGCCTTTGAACAAAGCTTGGATTTGTTTTGTGCTTTAAATGCATTGTAAGGCAAGTCTAGCAAAGCAGAGGGTATCTTGTTATAAAAAGTTATACCAAGCCCAACAAAAGAGTTATAAACCTTTTGAAGTCGGTAAAAAGGGGCTCGCAGTTTGTCCTTATTTCGTGTGTTAACATTATGGATCTCACTGTTTTTGGTGTATATGTGAATATTTTGCCTAACATATAAGATGTTGGCTAAGACAAATTGCGAAGCAACCGTGAGAATGCCAATATCTTTAAAGAAATCTTTAAAGAAATGTAGGTACATGTACCACAGTAGGCACATAACAGCTGACTGTAAACAGTCCTTTATTATTATCTATACTAGATACTACTGTAGTATCTGTGGGATTGCCTGCGTGTATCATTTAGCTGATACGTAATTACGTACCTACTGTGGTAACTAATAAGTAAAGGGGAATGCCAAGTCGCCATAGTAATTTAGGCCCACTGTGCACACAAATTTAAAATAATGATAATAATAGGGGGCAATTGTAACAATTAATCAGTAAAAGAAATGCTTTACAAAAACTTAGTGTTTCAAAGTTATTTAAGATTCTTATATTCCATCAGTACTGTTTATGTCAATACACTCGGAGTCAAATAATACAAAAAACATTGTAGTTTCACATCTTTATTCATTTTGTTCATCATCATATATCACTAAAAATTGTGCCGGTGGAAAAATATTATTCTGATGCCGTGCCCATCCTAAGTACCATACTGTCATAACATGGGCACATCATCCTACAGTGCGGCAGCCGACAATACAGTTACAGCAGTACTGCTGTACTGCTGCGCGGCCTATGTTAGCAGTGCTGACTAAAACATACATAAAGTATACTTTGCGACTAACATAATAGTTAGCGATTCTGACCCTCGTCAGTGAACAGTTATGTCCAAATATATTGCCATTCATGGTTCTATTTCTAGCATTAGTGCACACTTCAATAATAATATATTTTAATAGTATAATATAATTAAATAGGCTGCAAGTGCAAATGTTTCTCTATGCTTGCCTGATAATCTCGGTACTTCTGCAGGAATTTTCTCAAATTGCTGTTTGGAAAATCCTAAATAATAATGAACAATAATGATCTGCCATAGTCTGAATGTTGTCAAAATCTAAATGCATTATCATATTATCTTGCAGTAAAGAGTAGTTCTTCCATTTGTTCAGAGTTAAATGTTCTAATAGGATTTAATATTGATTGCACCAATAAATACCGGTCAAGTGATATGAGCAGATTCTACAATCTGAAGGCACATAGTAATTATATATAATCGCAAAGTAAACTTACGCGTAGTGATACTGGGACTAAAAGTCTTTCAACACTGTTACAATCAGGGAAAAAACAATGCCGTTGTGTACTTAGGGCCTGTATGTAATTTGGCAGTATTACTTGATCACTGGTATGTATATCTGCATTTCTTTCTTCTGCTTGGGTAGAAGTCACAGTGCATGCCTCAGATTCTAGAGGACTATGTCTTGTTGCTTCAGGTTCACATTCTAAAGCAGAAAGTGATTCTGCTCTGTCAATCCTTTGCCAACATGTATGACAGGGAAGGGTTGTTCTTGTTAACTGCAACAAAAGTAAACAGCTGGTGTAAAGAAATGTTATACCAAATTATTTTGTATTTTTAGTTAGACATAATCATAAAAAATATTCAATGCCTTCAGATTTAGTGTATCTAGTAGTCACTTATTTATTTGGATTCTAACCTAAAATATAACATAACAAAAAAAAAATTACCTGACAAGGCGATATCTGTTGGGCAACCATATTTCATATGTGTTTGTATTCAATGTATGTGATCTTTTTCATAAATGTGATGTGCCATAGCTGATACATACATTTACATGATCAACGATAGGCTCAGGTCTTGTGGGATGTCGTATCTCATTCCAAGCATTGGTCCAACATGCATGGTACACCAAATGATCACTGGAAACTTGTACCTGAAAGAAAACATGAGTAAAGTTTTAAAGTCAGCTCTTAAAATACGTCTAGAATAGTATTGTTAAACAAGATTTCTAATAAATACGTAAGTACATTATATTTACCTGCCCAATCCATCATTGTTGTATAAGACGTCGAACTTCAGCGATTTCCGAAGTATATCTTCGCATTCTGGATATATTCAAACCACCGTTTACACAACGTATTAAGTTTTTCGCCAGTTGACACGCTGACTGTGACAAGTAAGACTTTGACATAACAAAAGCAAGTTGCCATAAAAAGTATTTATATATTTTTCGAAAAGGTCGATTTATAGATATACATATTTCTTTATTAATAGTAATTGGAATAATAATTATTATTAAAGGAGATTTTTGGGAATTAATGAATGTTTGCTTAGAAGAAAATGAACGGTTATTAATAATAAACGAAAACTGATTATTCGGATTAATACCTGCCAACATTTTTTTGTAAAGGCAACATTTTGAGCTCATGTTTTATTCAAGTCAGTTCAAGTTCCATTAGTTTAGTCGTTTTAATGCTTAATATTTTTGAAAAAATGTTGCTTTCATTCAAAGACTAATGAGTACGTGGAAGATATTTGAAAAATATCAACATATTTTTTTTGTAAAACCAAACCCCTGTGCACGTCTGGGCCTAAACCTGGCATTCCCCTTTAATAGCATACTGATAGAAGAAAAAGCCTTTTTATTTTCGCGTTTATCGCTCTGTCTCGCAGCAATTAGCTTTGGCGGTGGTGTGCAGATAGGTCAGTAAACATCTGACGAGTGTGTAGCCGTGGTCTGTTTATCCTACAAACCTCTTCTTGACCCTTTTTAAATTATCTTCTGCCTCTTAAGAAAATCGATAAAGATGGTAGGTACCATTCCTATTTACCTACATATTTTCCAATAGGTACCTACCTACTTATGTATAAGTTTATTATTTATTTATTTTATTCTCATACAAAACTTACCGGCTAATTTTATTATAAAATACATTCGTAGCAAGGAAGAAAAATTTGATAATTATAGGTAAGCTGTAAAAGATCGCTCTTACCGATAAGACCGCCCATTGTGTCACCCTTTGTAAAATATTTTTATTTATGTTCTGTAATCTATATGGTGTACACATAATTAAGAGTACTCTGTTCTATTCTATTCAATTCTCTTATACATGCATATATATGTATACTTACATCTAGTTACAATTATTTTAGATACGTTGATTATTATGTTCGTTTAACAGCAATTTGCAAACAAAGAGGAAATACAAAAAGGACCAATTAAACAGGCTAGGTATACCTAATGAAAGTAAATTCGAATCAAGTAAAATCAAAACAGTCAAATCACATATTTATGAGCAACCACACAGCACTAACTTATCTGTTAGGTAGTTCATTATGAGTAGCTCTAAAATATTCCTTATTTACGATCTCTACAATACTGTAGGTGTTGGTGCGAAATAGATTGATCTCCAGGTGTGATGGTAAACTATTGATAACTTTACTCTATAAATGAAGAAGGCATTGCACCTGTAATTAATGGATGCGCAGAGATCGTCTGCGTAGGTTGTCCTGAATAGTGCAAGGAAAATTTCCTAATAGTTCCGGACAATCACTGGAACCATTTGCTATGCCTAATAAAAACATATGTTTCTAATATTAGGTACGTGTTACGTTCATTAGTATAAGAGATATCGCTTGCAACGGTGTGAAATGAAATGAAATCGTTTATTAAGCAAGTAGGATCACTGATCACTTTTACACGTCATATTTTCTTTAAAATTAAACTAGATGGAGCCGGCATATCCTAACTGATTACCTCTGAGAAGGAATAGTCGAAACAAACTCAGGGATCATCGTCTTTTTTCAAGTCCAGACATTAAACATGAAAAAGTTACAATCATTTACGTGACTTAAAAAGAAACAGTGTTTAAAATGTCATAATTACGCATATTGCTTCATAACAAAGCTTAGCAGAAATAACCATGCTTAGCAGATCAATACGAGTTTTGTAATTCGTATTGGAGGTTACAGACTTGGGACTTTTGTATGTTATTATTAATTACCTAACTAAGGTTAAATTATAAATACATGTCATAGAAATGATAAAAATCAAAAAATCGTTCACACATTTGTCGACACAATGAAGAGATTCTCGTAAACGTTTTTGAGTGGCAAGTGCACAAGTATTAGTAGAAGTAACACAATAATATTGCAAGTATCTGTGTAAAACAAAACGTTTGCTTGATCATAACAAAATAAATGTTTATATTGTTTGTATGAAAGACCGCAATTACCGAGGGCGGCGGTAGGAACGGAGCCGCGCGGCACACACTGGCCCACTACGATTTTTATCTCAAACGGTGAGCCGACGTTTCCATCCGCGTAATTACAGAGTTTAGGCCATAGAGTGAATTATTAGACGCGGCGCGGTGCGGTAATCAACACAATAATTGTTATTCACGGCGCTAGTGTTTGGCGCTGGGTTGCGGCAGCGGTGCAGTCCGGCTACACAAATTGAATTTCGTACAATTACCGTAACGGTCCGCTTTGTTACCTTTTTATGTACCCATCACGTGAGTCAGTTTTTGTTTAGCTTTATAAAGAGCAACTTAATAGAGGTTTTTTTTCAACACGCAAATTAAATTTATAACGTTATAAAAGGACAAAGCCTTAATCCACAATAATAAGTATAAATCAGATATCAGTAACAAAAAATTATGAATTTATTTATTTAGCTACGTAAAATCTTCTCGTCCGAAATACCGCAGTGTCTCAAGACAAAAGTCTTCGACCGTGTGTGTTGCCAGTGATGACTTATGGAATTGAGATGTGGTCGCTAAAAATGGGCTTTATAAGAAGGCTCAAAGTCACTCAAAGGGCAATGGAGAGGGCTATGCTTGGGGTTTCACAGCGCGATCGAATCAGGAATGAGGAGATCCGCAGAAGAACGAGAGTAACCGACATAGCCCCTTCGGGCCCACTGCCACTTTAGTGTTGCAATTCTTCAATTGCAACACTAAAGTGGCAGTGGGCTGGACAGTTGGACACATTGCCAGTAGGACCGATGCCCGATGGGGCCGATGGGTTCTCGAGTGGCGACCACGCAGCGGAAGACGTAGCATGGGTAGGCCCCCGACAAGGTGGACCGACGCCCTGGTGAAGGTCGGGGGAAACCGCTAGAAGCGGGAGGTGCAGGACCGGTCGTCGTGGAGAACATTGGGGGAGGCCTATGTCTAGCAGTGAACGTCTTTCGGCTGAAATGATGATGATGATGAAGTTATTGCAGATCGGTTATAGATAAGCTTCATTTAGAGGTTTAATACCTACATAAGAGATTGTTGTGAGGGCGTACCCAGGTTCTCTTTCTCTTTTCTTTTTATGGTCGAATCTTCTCCGGCTATTTTACACAAGCATATTTAGGTACATGAAACATTAGGTATTTGTAGTGTAGTGTGTAGGGCAAATAGACGCAAATGATTCTGTTTATGTCCCCGTTTATACATATGTACTTTGATTAGTAATTAGTGGAGTACATACATGTTCTGAAGTCGTGAAGTCGTGGTGGCCTAGTGGTTAAAACACCAGCCTCTCAAGTATGAGTGTGCGGGTTCGATTCCAGGACAGGCAGGTACCAATGTAACTTTTCTAAAGTTATATCCTACCCTCAGTGCGAGACCGTCACTTTTGGGAAAATGCAATTGTCCAAAAGAAGCTTTTCAAACTATGACATCAAACGTGACTTGGGCCAAAACCATAATAACACTCTCACGCCATTTTGCGGAAACTGTGTGGTGCGCAAGTTCCGTTATGCCACTAATAATAGGGTAGCTTAGGACACCTATTACGCATTTAACTGATCTTTAACATCTTTGTAAAAGTGACGATCTCGCACCGAGGGTGCGATATGTACCTACTTTCTAAGTATATCTTGGACACCAATGACTGAAGGTGAAGGAAAACATCTTGAGGAAACCTGGACTTTATAAGTTTTCTGTATGAGAGGAGACCTGTGCCCAGCAGTGGGACGATAAAAAGGTTGATGATGATACATGTTCTGCGGGATTTCCAGGGGGCAGCTGCCTCACCCCCTGCCCCCTGGGCACACCCATGGATTATGGCATTTTGGATCTCAGAATGCTACTGCATAAGAAATTTGTTTAAGCGTGGAGTGATATTTTTAAACAATTTAACCGTAAAAAGATTCTTTTTAAAATATGAATGTGGTTATGATTCTAATCTGATGTTCGCAATACACGTTCGAGAACACACCCGTGGCCGTTATTCATTCAAGTCAGCTGGAGGTTTAAAAACAAAACAAGGAAACTATGCGGCAATTTATTTTCATAGGGCGGCGCCCGCCCTCGCAAATTCATTACCAGTACAACCTGGTGCTTCCGTTTCCGCTCCTCTGTATTTCTAACATAAGTTCTAACAACGATATTGCTGCATTTGATATCCATCGTGGCTTTACTTAGAAGAACAATAATCTATACCCGTTTTAGCACCGCAATGTATAATTTATAAGTGGTTTAACTGTCGTAAATTAGTATTTTCTTGGTGTCATGTGGTAGTGAATAAGGATCGTGATAACGCCGACTTGACGTGACTGCGATTTCGTTTGTTCAGTCGCTGCTTTGAGCAAAACTAACATAAACCTCTACTGTTTTGCTTTTTTTCATGTTTTCTTAGTATTGTACGTTACAGTTACAGTAATTAAAGTTGTGTTTTTGTTATATTTGTTAATAGTTTAATAAGGTTCTTGGTTGCATAAGTGGGAGATGATTTATTTTACACTAATGAGATTTCTTGATATTATCTTCCAGTCCACTTAAGTCAGTCATTTTATTTAAAACTAGCTTTCCGACCGCGGCTTCGCCCGCGTGGAATTCAGTTATATCCCGCTTTTTAGATTTCCCTCGGGAATATCATTTTTTTTTCAATAAAACATAGCCTATGTTTTTTTTATCAGGGTCTAAAGATTGTCTGTGCCAAATTTCATCAAAATCGGTTCAGAGGTTTAAGCGGGAAAGCGTAACAGACAGACAGACAGACAGAGTTACTTTCGCATTTATAATATTAGTATGGATTATTTGTTTTCTTCTTTAAACGATGTACCATTTTGATACAACCACTTAAATTTTAAATAAGGTAGATACTTTCCCAATTGTCTCCTTTTATTTTTAATATCTCCTTAGCCTAAAGAGATCCACTGCTCAAGGCTCTTCATATTAATGAGAGGTCTTGAGTTGCCCGAATCCATCGGTTTTCCGCGATCTTTACCAGGTCATCAGTCCACTTTGTTGGGGGCCTCGCTACGCTCTCTACGTGGCCGCCACTCTAGAACCTTACTGCCGCATCGGCCGTCGATTCTACATACAATGTGCCGCGCCCACTGCCACTTTAGCGACTCGAAGAGATATGTCGGTGGCTTTGGGTCTTCTGCGGATCTCCTCATTTCTGATTCGGTCGCACAGAGAAACTCCGTGCACAGCTCTTTCCATCACCCTTTGACTTTGAGTCTTCGTATGAGACCTATTATCAGCGACCACGTTTCAGTTCCATATGTCATCACTGGCAACACACATTGGTCAAAGACTTTAATCTTGAGAGAGTGTGGTATCTTGTGTGGTATATATTTTGACTGCCAGAAATATTTTCTTCACCATCGATTGTATTGTGCTGAGCTGTCTACCAATGTTATCATCATCTAGTCTAGCTTTTTCTTGACTATTTTGGGATGAGATTTTAGTAGGTATACCTAGGTATACCTACTAAAATCTCATCACACTCAGACACTAGTGCTCAACTAGTTGAGCACTAGTGTCTCTAATGACGGATTATATCATAACAAAATACAACATGGTTACAAAGTAGACAGTCGCGCCGTGTTTTTTGACTTTACATTGAGCTATGTGACCTCCATGACCCATTTACTGGGTAATACGAAACCCTTTAGTAAGACTCTTCTTTTTTCAAGGTAAGATTCAACCTCAACTCTTGATCAATGGCCTCTCTGGAATATAATTATTATAATATAAAATGGAATATAATTATTATAATATAATAATTATAATATAAAATGGATACCACAATTTTGCCAATAACACGTGTAACAAATTATAGAAATTCCTTGAAAATTTTATTTCACAATAATGGCGGATATCGCCACTGACAGTTGAAAAAGACGGCCGCGTGAACCAAGTATGAGGGAGGTTTGAGGCAAAGTCATGATATGGCCACTATGCTGCGATATTTCAATGTTCTTTATTAATTATTTACTGAATACACTTTTTAATACATAAATCATGCGGTTTTATTTAGTAAACGACACTATAAATAATTTTAAAGTCCAATGAAAAATGCGCGTGACACTCATTAAGATGCTAAGGCTTTCCCGTCAAAACTCCAGACGCAGACTCTTAGTAAGACTCACTGGTTGTCAGATTTTCCGGCTTTTGACTAACCGTGTCGATTGTCAAGTTGATTACTAAAATGATACAGATTATATAAGTTCTGCTTAACTTGATTATGAATGCGCAGCTATAGCCCGAGAAATTCAGCTTTTCTTAACTTTTTTACAATTTTCAGGTCAGTGAAATGAAATCGCTTATTATGCAATTAGGATCACTGATCACTTTTACGCGTCATATTTTTTTAAACTAGATGGAGCCGGAATTTCCTAACTGACTAACTCTGAGAAGAAAAGCCGATAGAAACTCAGGGATCAACTCATCAACGTCTTTTTCAAGTCTAGACATTAATAATGAAAATGTTTAGAATAATTTATCTGCGTGAATTAAAAAAAAAAAAAACAGAGATTAAAATATCATAATTGTAGCATAATTACGCATATTGCTTAATGACACTGCTTAGCAGCGCGAGCAGCTAAATTCCAAGCTTAATTGTCTTCTAAATAATCTTTGATTTTATAATACCCCTTTTTGCAAAGTTTGGTCTTAATGTCAGGATGTACCGAAGAATTGGGAGGAGTATCGTAGAATTGGAAGGACCCGGTACCTCGGAAGGGCAGTTGACGAACGCATAGGCGGTTTTTTAGTCGGTAAGAGTCCGGCACACACCACCGCGTCCCCGAGCGGAGGATAGTCCATGGGGATTTTCCATCTGATAAAAAAAGTATGTAGTCAGTCAGCGGACCCCGGGCTCCAACGCGAAAGCCGCGGATGCGACCGGGATTATACGCTGAGATGATGATGATGATGACTCAATCCTTCTCTGTATGAGAGGAGACCTGTGCCCAGCAGTGGGACGATAAGAAAAAGGTTGATGATGATGATGATGATTCACCATAAGCCTATGACAAATATGAAATTGGTTAGGCGCACTACACACCAAAGCCAAAGCACAGCCCGCTGACACAACCCGGCGGCTTATGTTGAAAGATGCATGTCGGCAACTTTCGCCCGCGCGTGTTGCCCGCCGACATGTCGGCGGTTTGCCGGCGGCTAGCGTACGCAAGCGCTCAGTTGCCCGCCGACATGTCGGCGGTTTGCCGGCGGCTAGCGTACGCAAGCGCTCAGTTGCCTGGCGACATTTCAGCTGCAGTGACGTGCTAGTATTTTAACTGTCAAATAAGTTTCTGATGTCGAGCCGCCGACATGCCGCCGGCAAAGTTTTACGACTTGCAATGACTGAAGCCGCCAACCTAGCCCGCCGGCAAAATGATGCCAACCTTTGGTGTGTAGAGATCTTTACAGTTTATGTAAGTAGGTTTTATTTATGTACAAACACATTTCCACGTCAATCATAGTCTTAAAAAGAAATGACGTCAATTTTCCTATATGAACACTAAATAGGAACGCCAAAACTCAGAGGTCATAAATTTCTTTTAAATCATAGTTATAATCATGGTTTGTCCAAACAATGTACAAAAAAGAAACTATCTCAAACACCAAACTCCTGTACATTGTTGATAGAATGAATGGACCCAGGTTCCGGGCATTTGTCACAAAAAGCCTAACGGGGATGTAACTGTATATCACGGCTCAAAAGTACTTGGACACCTGCAATTTGTTTAACTTACAACTGTTACAAGCAATACATTTTAAAGAGGCAATTTATTAAGTTGCATTGTTTTTAGAACACCCAAAAATATCTCTCTACATTACTATCGTAAACAGCTTAGAGATATTTGCCGACTCCTGTCATAAAACCATATTGTTGCTATTGTCTGAAATTCTTTGAAGTTAATCCCAATTTACTAGCGGCGGTGTTTCCGTCTGACTATTATTTAAGTGTCTTCAAGGCTAGAGTGAATAGGCTCTTAATAAACTAGCGCGCTTTACCATCAATGTTTACATCACTGCTACCATCAGGCGGGATTGCGGTCAAGCACTACTTTATAATTTAAAAGAAAAACTTTGAAGTCGCAATTTCGTTTTGATTTATTTATTGAGAAACTAGCTTTCCGCCCGCGGCTTCGCCCGCGTGGAGTTCGGTTATATCGCGCTTTTTAGATTTCCCTCGGGAACATCAAACTTTTCCGGGATAAAAGGTAGCCTATGTTCTTTCTCAGGGTCTAAAGATTGTCTGTGCCGAATTTCATCAAAATCGGTTGAGAGGTTTAAGCGGGAAAGCGTAACAGACAGACAGACAGACAGACAGACAGACAGACAGACAGACAGACAGACAGACAGACAGACAGACAGAGAGACAGACAGACAGACAGACAGACTGACAGACAGACAGACAGACAGACAGAGTTACTTTCGCATTTATAATATTAGTATGGATTTCTTGCTTTAACCGAATGCATCAACGGGTGAGACTTTTTAAAGATGTACGGTACCAGGGTAGCACAAAAGTTTAGGAGAAGTCGAAACAATGAAGCTCATTCATCATTATTAATCTAATATTACATGGATGAAGTTTTATTTTGCCTACTTTGAGGAGGTGCAAGGTACCAGGGTAGTACAAAAATGTAGGAGAAGCCGAAACAATGAAGTTCATTCATTCACACAGGAATGACTGGAACGGGTTAAAAAGGATATCCTGTCCTTCTCCCAGTTCTTAGCTACCTCCCTACCAATTTTCAGCCAAATCGGTTCAGCCGTTCTTGAGTTATGAATAGTGTAACTAACACGACTTCTTTTATATATATAGATTATCCTAATTTAAAAAGTAGTAAATAAGATCATATCATATTGCTTTTAAGGCGGAACAAAGTTCGCAAGGTCAGCTAGAAGACCCGCTAGCTGACCCGGCGAACTTTGTTCCGCCTTAAAGGCAATAAATATCACATGATCTTATTTTTTAGTTTTTAAATTAGGATAATTAGGGCAGCACAAAAGTGTAGGAGAAATCGAAACAATGAAGCTCATCATCATCAGCCTTTTTTTATCGTCCCCCCGCTGGGGATAGCTAGAGAGGAGAACGACTGAGCGTAATCACCACGCTTGCTCAATGCGGGTTGGCGATTTCAGACTTACAAAAGGCCAGGATTCCTTAAAATGTTTTCCTTCACTTTGTAATCGGCTTTGCATTCATCATTAAATCACTAACTAAATACATAGAAGAAATTTGATTTACTCTACTTTGTGGAGGTGTAAGGTACCAGGGCAGCACAAAAGTGTAGGAGAAGCCGAAACAGTGCAGCTTATCATCATTAGACCATAATAATTACATCAAAGAACTTTTATTGTGCCTAGTTTGTAGAGGTGCTATGTACCAGGGTAGCACAAAAGTGTCCCGGCGAACTGTGTTCCGTCCTAAAGGCAATATGACATGATCTTATTTACTACTACTACTATTTTAAATTAGGATAATCTGTATATATATATAGAAGAAAGTTGTGTTAGTTACACTATTTATAACTTAAGAACGGCTGAACCGATTTGGCTGAAAATTGGTAGGGAGGTAGCTAAGAACTGGGAGAAGGATATAGGATATCCTTTTTTATCCCGTTCCCGTTGTTCCTGTGTGAATGAATGAACTTCATTGTTTCGACTTCTCCTACACTTTTTTGCGATCCTGGTACCTTGCAACTCCTCAAAGTAGGCAAAATAACTTCATCGATGTAATATTAGATTAATAATGATGAATGAGCTTTATTGTTTCGACTCTACACTTTTGTGCTACCGTGGTACCATACACCGTACATAAAAAAAAGTCTCAGCCGTTGATGCATTCGTTTAAAGCAAGAAATACTCTCTGCCGGTTTAAAGTTTCTAATAAAAAGCCAAAAAGCCAACTTCAACTTCAAACTAATATTGTATTGTTGTGACATTTATCATTGCCATTCTCCCATTGCTCTTGTAAGTGAGTTTTATTTTGTCTCCTTTTTGGAGGTGCAGGGTACCAGGGTAGCACTAAAGTGTAGAGAAGAAGTAAAAACAATGAAGCTCATACATCATTATCATTAAATCATTTTTTCCATACTTTCTCACCGTTTAGACCTACCCTGGACTACGACAAACATTTTAAAACCAAAATCAGCTCAATCGGCCCAGCCGTTCTCGAGTTTTAGCGAGACTAACGAACAGCAATTCATTTTTATATATATAGATAAACTCAAGACAACAACTTTTACTATAAAATTAATTTAATTGATTTGGCGACACGGTTGGTGCAGTGGCTGACCGATCGACTGCTGCGCTGCGTGTCGCGGGTTCGATGCCCGCACGGAATAAATATTTGTATGGCCTATAGGTAGTTGTTTCAGGTCTGGATGTTTGTGTATTATATGTGTTTAAATGTTTCTAAACGCACCCACGATACAGGAGAAAAAATTAAAACAAACTGTGAAAAAAAAAAACAAAACAATGGCTCTTACGTTATTTAGGTACAACTCAATTTTATTGAAATAAATGTTTTTCAAGTTTATTTTATCAAACTCTTAGAGAATTTTTTTCAGTGTGGATCTCACATGTTTTACCAATTACATTTCAGTGAACATTCTCGCAATAAAACCTTTTTTTTATTTATGTCTAACTTGTACTGAACACCTGGCCTGAAAACAGGTGCTCCGGCTCCCAATATAAATTTACCTATTTATAGAACATAGTTCCTCATGAGTTACATAATTATTGACGAGGTTTCATAACAGATATCATTCGAGGGGCTCCTAAAGGTCGCCTATACATAAATAACGCCCGTCTATTCGGACTTTATCGTTGCAGGTGGAACGCTGACACGAGGCTCGTCTACCCACGCTCTAATGTCACAGTGGAGGACCAAGCAGTGATTCAATAGTTTGCAGAATATATTTACTTTTCACGTAGATTACACTCATCATCATCACCCTTTTATCGTCTGCTGGGCACAGGTCTCCTCTCATACAGAGAAGGATTGAGCGTAATCACCACGCTTGCTTAATGCGGGTTGGCGATTTCAGATTTACATAGTCCAGGTTTCCTCAAGATGTTTTCCTTCACCTTCAGTCATTGATATCCAATTGGTATTGGTATTCACTTTTCTTAAATTCCATTTTTGCCAAAAGGAAGATGATAAATGACTTTATTTCCATAGGTAGATAAGTTTACCCTAACACTTTTACAAGACAATCATTCTTTTTAAACTCAGAGGTTTTAAAGTTTATTTATTCTCAGATATAGTCTTAGTAGTTAGTCAGATATATAATAATATATGATAAATATATACGGATAAATCACACAGATTGACCTAGCCCCAAAGTAAGTTCGAGACTTGTGTTATGGGATACTAACTCAAAGATACTATATTTATAATAGATACGTAATTATATAGATAAACACCCAAGACCCAGGTCAATCCGGAAAAGATCGTTTTCCATCATGACCTGGCCGTTGTTCGAACCCGAGGCCTCCGCGTCGCAGGCAGGCGTGTTGACCGCTGCGCCACGGAGGACGACATGTTAGAACCATGGAAATTCATGTCTCTTGAAAATGAAGACGGTCTTTTGAAGAACACACTTATGAGTGACCCTGTCTACTCATGTTTATGTATCAAGTGGGACTAAACTCTAATTGATGCGCCGACAAGTTGACAGCTGGCTCAAGCACCTGAAACAGAGACAGCATCCGACCACTGTACGCAGTCAAGTTACTTCCCCCCTCTGAAGCCACAAAGTACGCGCGCATGACGATCTCGTTCATGGATTGCGTTCATTTCATGCACTGTACACTTCCACCGGCAGCGGAGACCCTATCAGAGGCCGATGGGCCTCGAGGTCCCAAGCAGTCCCGCGGCCGTCGTCCTCCCCGTCGGCGAGCAGGTGGTGGCGTCTTCGGCGGAGAGAAATACTCGTCACTCGAGCTCAACGCAAATGCTGCAGCTGGTGTCGTCACAGCGCTTACAGTGGCGCTGGAGACCGGCGGCGGCAAGGCGGAGGTAAGCAACGAGTCCGGAGATGGTGGGCGTGCTTGTTGCTAGACCTAAAAAAAGTATCTAAAACATGTGACATCTACCAACCTGCACTAGGCCCGCGTGGTAGATTAAGGCCCACTCCCTCTCACCGAGAGGATTCCTGTGTCCCATCAGTGGGAGCATTATAAGCAGAGTTTGATGAAGTAAAATCTAAATAGCTTATTTAGATTTTAATTCAAGCTATTTTATTATTTTATAGTTATAAACTGACCGCAAACCCCCTGATGGTAAGAAGTGATGCAATCGTTGATGGTAAAGCGTGCTAGTATATCACTAAAACACTGAGTGAATAGGAAGGAAGACGGCAGCTGAGCGAGGTGATGCAATGTTAAACCCAACAACACTACCATCGATGCTGCGCCAGAGGGATTTTGATCTGGAGACCCTCCACGACCAATCTCCCGCCACAACAAAATTTGGCGCATTTTTTTTTTTTTTTTTACAAATTATAAACCAGCGCTTGACCGCAATCCTGCCTGATGGTAAGCAGTGACGCAATCGTTGATGGTAAAGCGCACTAGTTTATTAAGAGCCTATTCACTCTAGCCTTGAAGACACTCAAATTGTAGTCCGACGGAAACATCGCCGCGGGCAAATTGTTCCAGTCCCTCGATGTACGCGGTATAAAGGAGGAGGCGAAGCGCTTCGTCCGGATCGTAATGGTGTTAACAACGTAAGGGTGGAAACCAGCCGTACGACGGGTCGTCCGCTGGTGGAACGGAGATGGGGGAATTAAATCATGCAATTCCCTCGCACACTCCCCGAAATGCATCCTATAGAACACCGAAGGCTGGCTACTCTACGCCTGTGCTCTAGGCTTTGGAGACCAACTCGAGTTAGATCAGGGTCACCAATCAGCCTCTTTGCACGTCTCTCCACTGAATCCAAATTGGCCAGGTGACACTTGGCAGCACCAGCCCAAATGTGGCTGCAGTACTCCACACACGAACGGACCTGTGCTTTGTATAACATTAGAAGCTGCCCAGGTGTGAAGTACTGCCGGACCTTTGCGATAACGCCAAGTTTCCTGGCAGCCACCCTGGCCTTGGACTCAATGAACCGCCCAAAGTTAAGGTTCGAGGAAATCTCAACTCCCAAGAGCTGAAGGCGGTCGGAACACTCCAAGGACACATTCCGAAAAGTAGGGGCCAAGGTGAACGGGCTCCTTTTGGCGGTGAAAAGACACGCCTGTGTTTTGGCGGCATTGAATGCTACGAGATTGGCATTGCCCCATTCGGAGACTGCCTGCAGTGCAACACTCGTTCGCTCAACCATGGCCTCTCTTTCGGACCGGATTGATTCCCTACTAGCCCGAGCATCCGGCAGGTACCCGGCACACATCGCACATCGCACAACACACAAAAACAACTGCTGAGACCCGCCCTCCGTACGGCTTCACCAGACATCATACCGGAACACGACGAATTGCTTGGCGGCAAGATTTTGTTTGGTAGGTGGTAACTTCTGTCGGCAGCCGATGTTATGGCCTACCACCGAGAAATTACTTACGTACTTTAGAATTTTAATTTATAAATTACAAATTGTTTAAACAGTTAATGAGCATAATTAGGTTCCATTACTAAATTACATATCAGGTTTGCGAGGCGTTGCGTGGTGCAAGTGCAACTGAGCTGAATAGGTTGACCGGTGCAGGCGCAGCTCGCAGGGCCAACCTATGAATTAGCAATCCGCTACTACACTTACACAACCTCATTATATCGTCGGTTATTACGACATATTATCTAATACCGAAAACTTTATGAAAATTTTCATCTTTTATGCAAGGTCTTAGGATCGCAAGGGTTGTATAAAAGATGAATTATACTAATATTATAAATAGGAAAGTAAGTTTGTTTGTTTGTTTCGCTTTCATGCTGTAACTACTGAACTGATTGCTTTGAAATTTTGTAGATGTAAAGTTAGAAGTCCGGAGTAAATAATAGGGTTAAATAATACTTTTTATCCCGAAAAAATTAATATTCCCGAGGGAAATCTAAAAAGCGCGATATAATCGAATACCATGCGTGCGAAGTCGCGGGCGGAAAGCTAGTATTTTATAATCTGAATAAGGAGAAAAAATATATTTATGTAATTTAGGTGCTTTTAGAGATAATCTAGAATTAGCAGGTGCAGTTACCAAGTCCAAATTAACTGGTGGGCATTAACGAAGTTTTTAAATAGGGACACGAATAAAATTCGTTTTAATTATACGTTTAGAAACACAATTGGACAGCAAACGACAATAAATCATTTAACTAATTTGATAACCCATTAATTACTCGTAGAGTTGAGTAATTGAACTTTTTGTACTGTGTGTCTGTGTCCCGATACACGCAATCTCTTGATATGTAATTCAATAATCGGATTCTCTTTAACGCCGACATGCGGCGTATGCCTTACAGCGAGAACTATCAACTCAGTTTTGAAACATACAATTTTCACGTTCATGTTCAGAGTGGTAAAGGCCAGTATCCCTTGAAAGTGTCTAGGCGTTTGTGGTTAGTTGATGAGTGAGTGAGTATTCGGTTAAAGGATGCTTCGGTCCGTCTTACGAACAACAACTCGTTATGTGTCTTGCTCCATACTTTGTGCTCTCGGCTCCATTGTCACACTGCATTGTTTATTAATTTTAGACATTGAGCATTGAAATAGTGCTACGATGAGTTTTTGTCATTATTCCTGTTTACCATAGTCCAAGATTAATTGCTAAATTAAACAATGCTTGTTACTAATGATAGATTGGATTTAAATGACTTGGTTTGTAATGACGTGATAATTTTATAATGTCAATATTTTAGTGTATTTTTTGTAAACTGTGCCCCTCTCTAGAAATTACTCCTGAATCTTGGGTGCGGTTAAAAACATTTAAACACACATACACAAACACCCAGACCCGGAACAACTAAGTACCTGTAGGAATAATACCTACAAATATTTATTCCATTGAAAAATTTAATTCCAATTGAATCACTGTTTAATTTTAAATTACAACAAATTTCCCAAATGACTAAGAATATTTATTATGTACTAGCTGCGCCGCGCGGTTTCACCCGCGTAGTTTTTTTTATGTGCTCCGCTCCTATTAGTCGCAGCGTGATGTTATATAGCCTAAAGCCTTCCTAGATTAATGGGCTATCCAACGCAAAAACAAATTTTTCAAATCGGATCGTAACTCCTGAGATTAGCACGTTCAAACAAACTCTTCAGCTTTATATATTAGTACTAGCTGCCGCCAGCGACTTCGTTCGCGTGGAGTTAATTATTTGATCATTTTATTTTAACCCCAAAATATACAGCATACATTTTAAATTTTTGTTATGCTCCGCTTCTATTAGTCACAGCGTGATGTTATATAGCCTAAAGTCGTCCTAGATTAATGGGCTATCCAACACAAAAATATATGTTCAAATCGGACCAGTAGATCCTGAGATTAGCGCGTTCAAACAAATAGACAAACTCTTCAGTTTTACATATTAAGTAGTATTGAATACAGAATATAAATTGCGGTTTTATATTGAGCAAGAGGTATTCAGGGGAATATCTTCGGGTCGAGTTCCGCAGCGAGCGGCGTAGGCGGCCCCACGATACCCGCACCACTTTATACATACAAATTGTGATCTCGTCGACTTGCAGATGCAAGATAAGAAGCAATTAAGAGTCCATGAATATACGACCCCGTATCGCATCGCATCCCCCACATACATCACCACTTTTCCGAGACCTGTTAATAAATAAAATCTCATATTTGCGCTCGCTCTGCCAATGATATATAACGTTTGTTAATTAGGTTATCTTCCCGTCGGCATCTACAAAGGGCCAAGGCTTAAAATGCTCGTTGATATTAAAAGTGCCGCTTATAACTTTTATCATAAATCACCCTGTGGCTAAATCGCGAGGGCGCGCGAAAGAATTCGATCTACTTGGAACAAAAAATATGCAAGTAATGACGAAAGCACCCTGAGAGCTTTTATGAGTAGCTGCGAACTTGCTTAGAATTAATTGTGAACAGTCCGCTCAATAGCCGTCCTCACTCAAATATGTTTCCCGTGTAGTGCCAACACTTGTTCGTTGTACAAGTTTTTTTGATCCAAAAATAGCATCAACACGTGGTTATGTCGCAAACAATGCGATTAGTTGATCAGTATTGACAGAATAGGTATGGTAGGTACTCAAACAAAAACTAATCTATGCTAATATATAAAGCTGAAGAGTTTGTTTGTATGTTTGTTTGAACGCGCTAATCTCAGGAAGTACTGGTCCGATTTGAAAAATTCTGTTTGCATGGGATATCCCATTAATTTAGGAAGGCTTAAAGCTATATGACATCACGCTGCGGCCAATAGGAGCGGCGCATAACTAACTTCATGCGAACGACGTCGCTGGCGGCCGTTAGTGGAAAAAATAATTAGGGTAAAAGTACCAATACAGTTTCTAAATTCGAAACCACGGAAGATGCAAAGTGACATATTAGGTACTAGCTGCGCCACGTAGTTTTACCCGCGTAGGTTTCGATATGCACCGCTCCTAATGGTCGTAACGTGATGTTATACCTATAGCCTAAAGCCTTCCTGGTTTAAGGGGCAAACCAACGCAAAAAAATTCTAAGTTTTATATAGGTATTAGTATAGTTCAAAACATAACAGTTAATACCTAATATATAACAATTAGGTATTAACTGCTATGTTTTGAATCATGTTTAATTTGTCTTTGTACCTCAATTTGGCAGGCTAAACTAAAATGAATCTTCTATCTTTTTCTTAATGCAGTAGAAGGAGAAAGATGCAATGTACTTAAATTTAGTTTAGTTTATGAACAAAGGATTTAGGGTCAATGACGTCAATGTATACCGTTAGCAAATTAACTAATTTATCAAATAATCTGACTTATAGTCAGTTCCACTGAAGTTTCACAAATCAAAAACAAGAAAACGCACTGAGTGTCACATTTAGCAGGTAAACTAGCAAAAACTGAATGTGAAAGTCACTTTTCAAGTAAAATCAATCAAGCACCATGACAATTCAAACTCCGTATTGTTATAATGTAGGTATTGATTGTTATTCGATTCTTTTTTAACGATTACTAGCAAAATCGGAGAACATTAATGTAACTGAACCTATATTTCGGTAACGATTCTGTTGTAAAATCGCCGTCGAGCAGTTTAATGAGTCCCACGAGGTCTCGTCGAATGCAGAGCGAGGGCTCGTGATTACCACGGACCTCTGTAATAATAAAACATCGACAAGCCGCCTTTATCGACTGCCTTCTCGATAAGCATCCGTGACGAATTCGCACCATTCGAGCGATCAGCCCTTGCACCTACAACGCTCGCATGGCCGCGTAAACACGTTATGAAAACGACTAATAATATACTGTTAGTTATCAACCAAAAATATGTCTTAAAAATGAAGTGCCAAGATTTATTTTTGAGGTCAACGTCGGCTTATTCCCATTTAAGGAAAAGTGTCCGAGATATTCATATCCAATAATATTACCTTAACGGCTTATCGATTTCGAATTTCACGTAGTTTCCACCCTTTAGGTATAGGTAATATAACGCTATATTACCTTACCACGGTTTTATTTTACAGTTGAAGAAATTCGAATAATTGCGATTTCGATTACAAAAAAAGAAGAATTACGATTAAATAAAATCGATTTGTAATTATATGAAAGGAATTAGAATAGATGAAGACCATACTTAACTAATCAGGTACGCTACTATTACACGAGTTTAAAGTTACAATTTCTTAGGAAGAAAAATTACGAAAACTTCGGAAACATAACTACTATGAAGGCATGAGAAACAGGGAGTAAAGTTCACTCATCCTTCATAAAAAAGGGAGGATCCTCCAACCAGACGGGTGTTATGTCTGGCGAGCACTTGCCTGATGCTTGAAATTGGGAAGTTTTATGTGTGCTAATTGCACGGTAAACTCTGATTGCGAGATGTAGAATTCGTGTGACGTCACTAAGACGCATTGTTCCATGTGGTGTTTGTAGGTACCGCTACAACTACAATAGATTATGGTATTCAAACGAAGAGATTCAGGAAAATATGAACACCCAAAGGTGAACAAGCTCCATTTTGGAATTTCGGAGTTGGGTTTCTATTAATCTTATACTATAGTGATAGAGTTGTACAAGTACCTAAATAGTTGGTGAGTCTAGTAAAAAATGTGATAAAATTGTAACATTTTAAAAAACCCTGAAACTTGGCGTGCTGTATTTTGTCCTAGCTAAACATGTTTGTGTCATTATATTTTAACACCATAATATGATAGGTATGTAAATAAATGATTGATTGTGATTATTGTGTACGTTACTGTTATTCCCACCCACCAGCTTTACAGTGAATGCAAAGTGCTGACAGAGATGACATGCGTGTCAACAATCTCATACTACGAGATGCCAGAGATCGTGCGAAATGGAGGAGTAAGTGTAGGAAAGCGGACCCTGGGGTCCAATGCGAAAGCCGCGAATGCAACCGGCATTATGCGCTGAGATGATGATGATGATGATGATGCAATCTGTACGGCAAGTACGGCAGTTATTTATTTTGAATATCTATACTACTACTCCAGCACGCTGATATTGGTTTTAGCCCTGTACCTTCTGACAAGAGATGAAAGGATTTAGTTTGCACTAACTTTCGTACAAAACTTTTATTAACAGATTTTTTTTATTTCTCGGTCCATATTTATATAGGTAACAATTGTAACAAACTGCTAACAGTGAAAGCTTAAATAAAAGTTGTGTAATGCTAAGAGAATATCTACAAACCCTCAGTTAGACAGACACGGAAAAAATGCTAGAGGTATTAAAATAAAATGATTAGCTTAGTAAGTTATATACTTAATAAATAAGTAGAGGTAATCTATTATTTAAGTTTTTAAGACAGATTGTCCTTGCTTTGTCTTAAATACTTATGTAATATGTTTATTATTATTATAATACCTATAGCCATCAAATATCTTTGTTGATGACAGTCTAAACCCAGGTTTAAGTAAACCTAGTTCGGGTGGTCCCAGGTCATTAGTTTTAGTCTAATCTAATAAGTATATTAGTTTATTAAGAGTCTATTCACTCTATCCTTGAACACACTTAAATTGTAGAAAATTAAATGTAAATCACACATATTGGTGCCGATATTCTTGTTCAAAAACTAAACTAATTTTAAGTTCAATTCATCCTTTTCTTTCTATTTAATTAAGAAAAGGATAGAAAACAACATATTAGTTTAGTCCTGTCAAATGAATTTTAACTTGAAAGGACTAATTTAAGAGTATCTACTCCATAAACAGTTTAGATGCGATTAAAAACATGGTGACTAAAAATACATAGGTACTTCGATTTACGTCAGGCGCGGACTTATTTGATAGGACTAATTTACATTAGTCCTGATTAGTACAGATATTACTATCTATCTATCTTCTGTCCTTTTCTTAAGGTCGTACCCTCACCAAATGACCTCGAGCATTTGCTCCCTCTTCACCGCGCCCCACCTCTACAATACTTCGCAAAATATTACTAGCGCCGTCTGGCGGACGAAGTACTTACAAATACAAGTTAAATTCATAGACCACAGAAGTAACAGACATGGCACTTTTATTTTTGTTTATTGGTGCGCCCAAATACTTTTGGTTATTATGTACTCAAACAAATGTTGACGATACTTCATATAAAAATTCTGCGGTGTTTATTTTTTAACCGACTTCAGAAAAAGGTGGTTCTCAGTTCGATTTATTGTCGCTGATAACTTTATGGTTAATGAACCTATTTAGACCATTCTTTTTTATATGAAGGGATATGCTGCCTATGTAATCCCATTGTTACCACGTCAGTGTCGATAATGGAAATTCTGAGAAATTTAGGCCAATTATCGAAAATTGTAGGCACGCTTCGGGTGACAACTTGATACTCGTGTTTATATCGGATGATACTATAAAACCGTGAAGATTTGGGCCTGACCTGATGATGGAGATGACAGAATATCAAGGGAATCCACATCGGAAGCAACTGTCACGTGTTTGGGCTTATTTAATGTGTATTGATTAGACCTTTATAACTAAATATGTTATGACTGTAACTTCAGGGTTGGAAGTTAGTTTTGTAGATTGAAAGTTAGCTAAGTCAGATGGACAAAGGGATAGAAAAATAATATAATAAAGTTTAATTTATCATTATTTATTATTTTAAGGGAAAACGTAATCAGGGTCAAATAAATTTCTGCAGAACTGACACATTTAAAAAAAAAAATTCATGTGTTTTTTTGGGACCAGGCAAGACTGTGAAATTATATTATTAACTTCCGAAATTAGTTATTTTTCACTTTGTAGTGGTTTTTGAAGTCGGTTGTTTTTTTGTAAAAAGTTTTTATTTTTATGTTTGTTTGCGGATAACTTCGCCTAAAATTTGGTATTTCGATGAATTTTTGGGTATTTCGACATGGGTGTCGTGATAGGGGTTTTCGGGAGTGCAGATCACGAATATGACGTAATTTTTGAAATCCAAGATGGCCGACACCAATTTTATGATATTTTGACATGGGTGTCGTGAAAGGGGTTTTTGTGGGTGCTAATCACGAAAATGACGTCATTTTGGAAATCCAAGATGGCCGACACCAATTTTATGATATTTTGACATGGGTGTCGTGAAAGGGGTTTTTGTGGGTGCTAATCACGAAAATGACGTCATTTTGGAAATCCAAGATGGCCGACACCAATTTTATGATATTTTGACATGGGTGTCGTGAAAGGGGTTTTTGTGGGTGCTAATCACGAAAATGACGTCATTTTGGAAATCCAAGATGGCCGACACCAATTTTATGATATTTTGACATGGGTGTCGTGACGGAGGTTTTCGGGGGTGCAGATCACGAACATGACGTCATTTTTGAAATCCAAGATGGCTGACACCAATTTTATGATATTTTGACATGGGTGTCGTGACGGGGGTTTTCGGGGGTGCAGATCACGAAAATGACGTCATTTTTGAAATCCAAGATGGCTGACACCAATTTTATGATATTTTGACATGGGTGTCGTGAAAGGGGTTTTCGCGGGTGCTAATCACGAAAATGACGTCATTTTTGAAATCCAAGGTGGCCGAAATTATATTTCATGATATTTTGACTTGGGTATCGTGACGGGTTTTCGGGGCGCTGATCACGAAAATGACGTCAATTATAAGCTGTGGCATAGCTTCTATTTCTTTATCAAAGTCAAAAATAAAACATCAAATATAGTTTAGTCGCTAAATCGCCACCATTTTTCGCACTCCTTCAATGACGTCACTGGTAAAAAATAAATAAATAAATAAACTACAAAAAAGAAAATACATACTTATACAAATGTATACGTTAATTGCCAAAATAAAAAAAATACTATGTCATAAATAACTAATAAAAAATTTCCTACTGACTACATACTGCGGAACTCGGTGTGCACACCTTTGCGATTTACCCCGCAGCCACGCGCAGGATTGCGTTTTTTATCTGCATTTTCATGCACATCTGCAGCCCTGCGCGTGAGCGCAGATTCAATGTATAGTACCATGCGTTTCTCCATACAAAATTTGGTACTAGCGAACATCTATCTTATGTATAAAATTCTCGTGTCACAGTTTTCGTTCCTATACTCCTCCGAAACGGCTTGACCGATTCTTATGAAATTTTGTGAGCGTATTGAGTAGGTCTGAGAATCGGCCAACATCTGTTTTTCATCCCCCTAAATGTTAGGGGTAGTCCACCCCTACTTGTTTTTTTATTTTTACACAACTTTTTTAGTTTCTATTTTTTTACAACATACAAAAATACATACAATCCTAAATTTTCACCCTTCTACGATCAATCCTTCAACACTGATCAATCGTCATTTAATTAGTTTTATTCCCATGGGAAATCTAAAAAACGCGATATAACCCAATTCCACGCGGGCGAAGCCGCGGGCGGAAAGCTAGTACTAATATATAAAGCTGAATAGTTTGTTTGTTTGAACGCGCTAATCTCAGGCACTACGGGTCCGATTTGAAAAATTCTTTTTGCGTTCGATAGCTCATTAATCCAGAAAGGCTTAAGGCTATAAAACATCACGCTGCGACTAATAAGAGCAGAGCATTACTAACTCAACGCGAACGAAGTCGCTGGCGGCCGCTAGTATAAAATAGCTTTACCGCGGCAGCTCCGAGTGCCACATGTTTTTGTTTTATTAGAAAGACGATATCTTCAAGGTAGTCTCATGTTTAGGAAATTAGGGTCTAATGATGGAAGACTAGGTAAATCTAGAAGAAATTTAAAAAATCAAAGGGGCGTCTAGGGCTTTTCTTCTTCTTACCCATATGGGTGCAAATTTCTCATCAATATAAATGAATTAAGTCCAACCACAAAGCAGCTACTGTAAACCTTTGAGGAGTTCCCTCAACAGACTGTCCTTCGTCTTCATTATCAAACTCCTAATGATCATAACAATCCATCTAGGTGTAAAGCTCTTATCAATACAAATTAATCAAGATATTACACAAGGTAGCTGCTGTGAATCGTTGAGGAGTTCCTCGAATTTCTCTCGGCTCTATCATCAGATCTATTGCAGACATTCATTTTAACCTACTTATATGGGTGTAAAGTTTTCATCAATATAAATGAACAGAAATAAGTCCAAACATAAGGTAACTATTGTAAACCTTTAAGGAGTTCCCTTAACTGGCCTTTGTCTTCAACATCAGAGCTTTAATGATGATCACAACTCATTTAGGTGTAAAGTTCTTATCAATACAAATTTATTAAGCACAAACTCGAGGCAGCTAATGTGAATCGTTAAGGAGTTCCCTCGGCTGTCTCCCGGCTCCATCATCAACTCCGAACTTTACTAAATTGTAGTGCGTTAAAACACTTAATGAAAAAACTTAGAAAAGCCCTAGACGCCCCTTTGATTTTTTAAATTTCTTCTAGATTTACCTAGTCTTCCATCATCAGACCCTAATTTCCTAAACATGAGACTACCTTGAAGATATCGTCTTTCTAATAAAACAAAAACATGTGGCACTCAGGGCTGCCGCGGTAAAGCTATTTTATACTAGCGGCCGCCAGCGACTTCGTTCGCGTTGAGTTAGTAATGCTCTGCTCCTATTAGTCGCAGCGTGATGTTTTATAGCCTTAAGCTTTTCTGGATTAATGAGCTATCCAACGCAAAAAGAATTTTTCAAATCGAACCCGTAGTGCCTGAAATTAGCGCGTTCAAACAAACAAACTCTTCAGCTTTATATATTAGTACTAGCTTTCCGCCCGCGGCTTCGCCCGCGTGGAATTGGGTTATATCGCGTTTTTTAGATTTCCCATGGGAATAAAACTAATTAAATGACGATTGATCAGTTTTGAAGGATTGATCGTAGAAGGGTGAAAATTTAGGATTGTATGTATTTTTGTATGTTGTAAAAAAATAGAAACTAAAAATGTTGTGTAAAAATAAAAAAACAAATAGGGGTGGACTACCCCTAACATTTAGGGGGATGAAAAACAGATGTTGGCCGATTCTCAGACCTACTCAATACGCTCACAAAATTTCATGAGAATCGGTCAAGCCGTTTCGGAGGAGTATAGGAACGAAAACTGTGACACGAGAATTTTATATATAAGATAGATGTTCGCTAGTACCAAATTTTGTATGGAGAAACGCATGGTACTATACATTGAATCTGCGCTCACGCGCAGGGCTGCAGATGTGCATGAAAATGCAGATAAAAACGCAATCCTGCGCGTGGCTGCGGGGTAAATCGCAAAGGTGTGCACACCGAGTTCCGCAGTATGTAGTTAGTAGGAAATTTTTTATTAGTTATTTATGACATAGTATTTTTTTTATTTTGCTAATTAACGTATACATTTGTATAAGTATGTATTTTCTTTTTTGTAGTTTATTTATTTATTTATTTTTTACCAGTGACGTCATTGAAGGAGTGCGAAAAATGGTGGCGATTTAGCGACTAAACTATATTTGATGTTTTATTTTTGACTTTGATAAAGAAATAGAAGCTATGCCACAGCTTATAATTGACGTCATTTTCGTGATCAGCGCTCCGAAAACCCGTCACGATACCCAAGTCAAAATATCATAAAATATAATTTCGGCCACCTCGGATTTCAAAAATCACGTCATTTTCGTGATTAGCACCCGCGAAAACCCCTTTCACGACACCCATGTCAAAATATCATAAAATTAGTGTCAGCCATCTTGGATTTCAAAAATGACGTCATTTTCGTGATCTGCACCCCCGAAAACCCCCGTCACGACACCCATGTCAAAATATCATAAAATTGGTGTCAGCCATCTTGGATTTCAAAAATGACGTCATTTTCGTGATCTGCACCCCCGAAAACCCCCGTCACGACACCCATGTCAAAATATCATAAAATTGGTGTCGGCCATCTTGGATTTCCAAAATGACGTCATTTTCGTGATTAGCACCCACAAAAACCCCTTTCACGACACCCATGTCAAAATATCATAAAATTGGTGTCGGCCATCTTGGATTTCCAAAATGACGTCATTTTCGTGATTAGCACCCACAAAAACCCCTTTCACGACACCCATGTCAAAATATCATAAAATTGGTGTCGGCCATCTTGGATTTCAAAAATTACGTCATATTCGTGATCTGCACTCCCGAAAACCCCTATCACGACACCCATGTCGAAATACCCAAAAATTCATCGAAATACCAAATTTTAGGCGAAGTTATCCGCAAACAAACATAAAAATAAAAACTTTTTACAAAAAAACAACCGACTTCAAAAACCACTACAAAGTGAAAAATAACTAATTTCGGAAGTTGGTGTCTTTCGTTTGGTATATTCGTTTTAGACACCGAGTTCCGAAATTAGTTATTTTTCACTTTACATAGTGGTTTTTGGAAGTCGGTTGTTTTTTTCTAAAAAAGCTTTTATTTTACATTTTTTAGTTGTTAAAAGTACTATGTATTCAGTTGCATCCGGTCAGACTGGAAGCTGACGCAAATATAGTTGGGAAATGACGTACTTTTGTTTACTTTAATTTTTACCCGTAAGTACCTATTCCCTCAACTGCCTATGGTCTTCATCATTAAATTTACTGTAGACTATTATTTTAACCTAATCGGAGTAAAGGTCTTATTAATATAAATGAATGAAGTCCAACCACAAAGTAGCTACTGGAAACCGTTGAGGAGTTCCCGGAACTGGCCTTTGTCTTCATCATTAGAGCTCTTATGAGAGTCGCAACCCATCTAGGTGTAAAGTTCTTATCAATACAAATTAATCGAGCCCAACCACAAGGTAGCTGCTGTCAATTGTTGAGGAGTTCCTTCGACTGTCTCTCGGCTCCATCATCAGATCTACTCCAGACCTTTATTAAATTGTAGTGCTTTAAAATATTTAATGAAAATGCTAAGAGATGCACTAGTCGCCCCCAATTTTTGAAAGTTCCGCTTGTTTTCTCTGGACTTCCACCATCAAACCTTGATATCCTTATCAAGGGACCACCTTGGGAACGTCTTCCTTCCAACAGAAAAAGAATTATCAAAATCGGTTTATAAATGACGAAGTTATGCGCGAACAAACATAAAAAAAAACATATACGGTCGAATTGAGTAACCTCCTCCTTTTTGAAGTCGGTTAAAAATTGAACATAAAAAACATATAATTGAGCAACCTCCTCCTTTTTGAAATCGGTTAAAAAAACGAACACCAAAATAAACATCAATAACAGAGATACTCTAAGATAGTATTATACTCTATGCGACATGCGGTGCGTGAGCGAGCAAGCAGATGCTTTCTCGCTCACGCGCCGCCCGCTTATGCTAGCGGAGCGCGCGATGACGAACGACACGGGTTCCCCCTTCGAGAGCTTGTGGCATACTGAATCTCAATAGCCCGGGCAACAGAAATGATGGCGAATGCGCTCAGATTGTTGAACAAAATTTTGATTTTGGTCGTTTTAAAAAAATATTTCTACAATAATGTTCGTCATGAAATTACCTATCCATTAGTGTAAGAACGCAATCTAAATAATGCTTACTTTCCGAGGAGATGCACGTTTATGATAATTATTTCTCTTGTCAGTGGTTTCGTTGTGAAGGAATTATTTAAACATTATACTTAGTAAAATAAAAAAAAATCTACAATTTTGGAGCCAAGATTATGGAGAAAATTTACGTATTTTTAATAAGTTGATATTTCTTTTGGATAAAGAGTAGATAGCTCCGGAAAACTACATAAAAACGGCTTGCGGTGTGTTTTTCCTCTGGAGCCGCCTTAACGAAGATATGGACATATCAAATAGAAAAGGACAACCTTCATTTGTAAATATACCTAGGTAGGTATGTCCTTTTCTTAATGAAAAAAGGACATACCTAGACCGTAGGTATATGTACGAATGAAAGTGGCAGTAGGCTGGGCACATTGTCCGTAGGACCGATGCCCGATGGGGCCGACGGGTTCTCGAGTCGTGACCACGCACCGGAAGACGTAGCGTAGGTAGGCCCCCGATAAGGTGGACCAACGACCTGGTGAAGGTCGCGGGAAACCGCTGGATGCGGGAGGCGCAGGACCGGTCGTCGTGGAGAACCTTGGGGGAGGCCTATGTCCAGCAGTGGATGTTTTTCGGCTGAAATGATAATGATGATGATGATATTTACGAATAAAGATTCTGATTGCTTGGCAAAGAAGGAAGACGGAACATAAGCGTATTTACTTGTCTAAAATATTTTTAGTTATAAGGACACTACAGGACTATTTGGGTATAAGTTTTGTTTTATCGTGTATGTGCAAAATAGCTTAGCTAATATTTAGATCTTAGTTACGATAAAAAATAAGTAGGTAAGCATGGCCGAGTTGCGCTTGCGCGGGTAGACGGATGTCACCGCCATGTTTTTGTAGCAGATCGTTCACCTCCTAACCATTCACGAATTTAGGAAACGTTATAACAATAAAAAATAATATAAAAACGATACTTCGTGATCGATGCGTCTATTAACGTTTTTGCTTTCTAAAAGTCAATACTGAGTCCAATCGTTGGATTGGACAATTGAGGTTAGATTAGCATGCCAAGTAACATCAACCACGCAACCAATTAGAATATTCAATTAGCGCTTTGTGGTTGCTTCGAGCTTCTTGAATTAAGTGAGATTATGGTAATTTTATATGATATTGAGAAAGGGAAACTTTGTTGTCGCTAGAAACGACGCGATTATGCCATTATTTGGAGATTAACAATTACGTTAAGTATTCAACAACAAGCTCATCTTCTTGTTTTGATTCTTAGTTTTATCTTTTCTAATTTGATTTCTGTCACTAATAAATAGATAATTAACATTTCTAATGTGTTCGAGGGGCTTGATGCCAGTCAGCCGCACCAGCCGATCAATGTGATTAGCGAAATCGATCCGTAACCATCCATTCGATGTCATCCGACGCCCTGGAAAAGCACGTTAAGCGGTTAGCTCCACCATCCATTTGTAGATCTTTAGCAGTCGCTACGGCTAGTCAGAAGGTCAAAAGTCTGATAACCAATTTTACCCACTGATAGGTGTACTTAGTAATACTCAGCTTCTGGGCTAATTGTGGAAGACAGATAGACAGTCCCTTCACGTATAAAAGTGCTGGTATTCAGCAGCATTCGGTAAGACTGGGAGCTGACTCGAACGTAGATACGAAAAGGCTAGATTTATTCAAAATAGATGCATGGCTCCATGATTTTATAGAGGTACAAATACGGTTCCTTTAATTGGAGTAAGATTGATTTTGATTACCTACGACAAGGTGATGGACACTTAGGCTTAGAAAAGAACTGATAAAGCAGTAATAAACATACTAAGGCACTTACCTACTACAATTACTAAAAACGTAAGATTCAGTGCTATAATATGATTGTACTTCATTGTATTTCTACTAAGTATATTTAAAAACATTTGAACTAGAAAGGAATCCAAAGCAATGAAAGCCTTGGGGGAGGCCTTTGTCAAGCAGTGGATGTATAGGCTGAAGACGAAGACAGGAATCTAAATAAGTACTTAGATCTATAATCTCAATTAAAAATGGTAATGTAGCTTTGAAATAATGCAACAAACATGAATAAGTATGTACTTTATCTTTAAGAAGCACGAAGTTGCGTTGTTTTTAACAAGGCATCATTAAAAATGTTGCAAAGATTTTAGTAATCATTGTATTATGACTATATGATTAACATCTTCATATACTTACTTAGAAATAAAACAACAGTTACGGGCTAAATAATAAGGAACCTAGTTTTACGAATATTAAGGTCCAATTTTATATTAATGTACATCATAATTTAGGCTAGTTGGTGTTGTTAAGCTATTTGGAATTGTGGCTACAAAAACTAGGCTGTAAATGTAACACAGAAGTTATAACAATATGGTTATTTTATTGTCCCCGCGACAAGGGGACCGTTACGCGATTCCGTCCTTGGCTTCTTAGGTAGGTACCTATGTTATTAGGGGATATCGATTTGACAAGTCTCCAGCTCCTTCTTCTTTTTTCAAGGTGACATTCAATCTCAACTCTTGATCAATGGCCGCTGTGGATAGATAAGTACCACAATTTTGCCAATAACACGTGTGACAAATTATAGAAATTCTTTGAAAATTTTATTTCACGGTAATGGCGGATATCGCCACCAACAGTTGAAAAAGACGGCCGCGTGGACCGACTATGAGGGAGGTTTGAAGCAAAGTCATGATGTGGCCACTATGCTGCGATATTTCAATGTACCTACTTTATGAATTATTTACTGAATGCACTTTTTACTATATAAATCACGCGCTTTTATTTAGTAAGCGACATTATTAATAATTTTAAAAGTCCAATGAAAACTGTGCGTGACACTCATCTTAGCTTTCCCGTCAAAACTCCAAGTCTCAAGCTCTACGAGGCTTGTAAATATAGCTACGCCACGTGTGTCAATTGTTGACGTAATAAATATTAGGTATACTTACCTACCGACCTAGCAGTGGTTTCATTATCATCATCATCATCAGCCTCTACTCGTCCACTGTTGGACAAGGGCCTCTTCCATGGCACGCCAACAAGCTCGATCCAGCCACCTTTTTGATGTCGTCGCTCCTCGCCCAAGGCCTTCCTACGCTACGTTTGCCGAGACGCGGTCTGTATTCGAGGACTCGTTTACCTGCGGCATACCTATGTGACCAGCCCATTGCCACTTCAGCTTGCTAATACTCTCAGCTATGTCGGTGACTTTGACCCTTTGGCAGTGGTTTACATAATATTTATACCGTTTTGCTGAACAGTAGGACCAGGTACTGTAAAAAAGTTTTCATTTAAGATATTTTTTTTTTGGGCTATGATCAGACTAGTCTAAGTAGTACCTAGTCAAATGGCGTGCCTACATTAGCGCAATCAGCAACAGAAGTCTATTAACAGTTTTGTTTTCGTAATCCTAATTACCGACCAAAACATTTTGTTAAAATCCAACCCGAACTGACGTTTAGTTAAAGAATAACACTCTGATTCTGTCACTAGGTACCTTACTTAACTTTTAGCTTTTATTATAAAGTACTAAAAAGTGCATTATCAAATCATAACATGTTAACCAACTTATGTTACTGACTGTAGGTAGGAATATAAATAGGTATCATCTGAACATAGGTAAATGAGGTATTTATAATTACCCATATCATCCTATTACTACACTGTCTAATCTCGCTTATAAAATTATAATGCGAAGGATTTTAATAATACTCATTTATAATTAAATCTGTGTATAATTCAAATCTCTTTTTCTATATCATCCTAATTTACATATGCTAAATAAAAAGCGGTGTCATCACAAAACATTTTGGAGGCAATATAAACATAATATCAATTTAAATTCCTTGTTAGTCGAGCGAAAGCCGACATCATACCTGAAAGTGGCGGGGCCCGATTGGATGACGTGTGAACCAATCGGGTGCGCGCTCCGCGGCCGCCGCGTCTGGCCGGCAGCAGGCGGGCGGGCCGAGCGTCTCGAACGCCGCGCCTCAGTTCCGCTCCACACCTCGCATTGGACTGACGTGCTTGTACATCCGTGTGTTGTTGCTTTTGACTTTATTATCATTGACTTGTCCTATTGGGACTTCGGGGGAAGTGACAATGCCGCGACCCTCGCGTGAATCTTACGGCGACCAGAAGCCCCCGTACTCGTACATCTCCCTGACGGCGATGGCGATCTGGAGCTCTCCGGAGCGCATGCTGCCCCTGTCGGAGATCTACCGGTTCATCACGGATCGCTTCCCGTACTACCGGCGCAACACGCAGCGTTGGCAGAACTCGTTGCGGCACAACCTTTCCTTCAACGACTGCTTCGTGAAGGTGCCGCGCCGCCCGGACAGGCCCGGCAAGGGCGCCTACTGGACGCTGCACCCGCAGGCCTTCGACATGTTCGAGAACGGCTCGCTGCTCCGCAGGCGCAAGAGGTTCAAGCTGTTGAAAGATGACAAAGATAGTCTGCACGCAGAGCTAGCGGCACTGGCATCTTTTAATAGAGCCTTCTTGGCGAGACAAGCAAGTGCCCCTCCACCGCCTATGCCAAGTGCTAGCTTATACAGTCCTCCGCTGGGTCCACAACTCAGCCCAGAGCCGGCGGAACTGTCTGAGACGGCGACTATGACTATGTTGCCGCGCGAAAGGCCACGAAGAGCGTTTACAATCGAGGCGTTGCTGCAGCCGGACGAGCCACGCGCTACCCCCTCGCCGCCACAGCCGGTGCTGGTGCCGGTGCCGTCGTACGTGGCGCGCTACCACGCCGAGCTGCTGGCAGCGGCACACGCGCTGCGCCCCTGCTACCTGCCGCCGCCGCTGCTGCCGGTCGCGTGACATCCACCTCGCGCGCACATTAGCTGCGACAATGTTTCGTGCAATGTTAGATTGTAAGTACACCACTAGTATTCATCATTTTGTATAGTGTTTAAATTTTTATGTGGAAAATTTGTTTCGTAGTATTTAATCGTTAAAGTTTTAAATTCAACACCTTTAAACATGGCTGTTTAATTCCAGTCCATGGGTCCTTACCATATGATATGGTGTTCTGGTTTCTAAGGAAACCACTAGGTAGACAATAGTGATTACATACAGACAACGCATTTAGTATTATAACTATTTATTATCTTAAAGCGAGTAATATAGAGGCTAAGTGCAATTGGCCTACTGTTGAACATTCCGCAGATGATTCATCTTAGGTAGAGCGGATTATCATCGTGTTTTAAGTGATCTCACTTTAAGGTTAATGTAAATGATTGATCATTAGATAAGCGAAAGATGTGAAAAACTCTTAATTCAATTTGCAATTGTGAAAAAATTGTGTAAATATAAAGTAATGGATTTAGAGAGCAAGGAAATGACTAAGTATAACGGTAGAAAATGTTAAAAATATTTGGTTAAATATCAACTATGTCGCGTTCTTTAATTAGAGACAAATTCAATCTTTATCTTCTAATAGAAGCTGCAATAAATGTAAAAAGTATATTGTTTTATGAGAAAGTAGCTGATGTAGAATAAGATTGTTATTTATTTAGTGATGAGAACTGAATCTTTTCTTGTTCATAGTGTAGATCAAATAATTTGTGTAAATATTGGTTAAATTGTTATAAGTAATTCAGTAGGAATATTAAATGAAATTCATTATATTTCTTGGTTTTATTTAATACACTTTGTTTTTCCAAAAGTCATCATAATATTTGCCACACACGTCAATGCTTTTTTATACGACATTTACCGCTTGATTTACATAGATTAACTAGGAGTATACATATACCCCCTTATTCATAAACGCTGCTTAAAGTTAACTACTTAGTTCTTAGCGATTCTTTAACCATACATTTTTGACCTTTTAACGTCACTTAACGTTAATCGTCCTTTATGAAACACAGCGTTTAAGGGGTTTATTCATAAACGATGGTTAAAGTTAAGTGACGTCCAAACGTCTAAAATGCATGTTTAAACAATCGGTAATCACTAATTAACTTTAAGCAGCGTTTATGAATAAGGGGGATAATTTTGTGGCTTAGATACTCTTCGTGTGGGGTAAAGGGAAAAAAGTGGTGAAAATTGTAAAAAGGGATATTGCTGGTGGTCTGTTTCACGGTGTAACACAGCGCGTCGGGCCACGTTCGTAGCCTAATAGTTCCTGATAGGTATCGGCCTGTTGTGCTGACTCACCCGTCCGCTCGTTACACACCATAATGCGCATTATAGGCTTGTTCAACATTTTGACCCTCTTTTACAGTGAAAAACCTTTAATCTAATGATGGAGGACACAATAGAGCGGTTCCATTCTTCTGTTGCTTTTTGTGGGATCAATTTATGAAATTAGGATTTGAGAAAAAACAGGGCAATAAAACGAAGAGTTCTTTTGAATATTTTATTGGTTTGGTTATGAGTAAATAACTACTGGTTCTAATCGTTTGGTTCATATAAAATAAAGAAACTGGTTTGGTTACACACAGAGCTTTGCACATTCCTATACCTACTTGGAAAGTGGAAATAAATACCTGCTGATATATCTAAGAGCGTGGGTATCTAAATTTTGACTAATTTCCTACAGATTACATGCTCCAAAAATATTTTTATATAAGTACCCAACTAGCAAAAATTACTCTTAAAACAATCTCAAGACTACTGTTTTTTTGCTCTTATATCACTCCTATAACTAAGGTAGGTGCGGCCAATAAGGCCTGTCGGGTAATAAGACCTAAATTTCAAAAATACAACTTAAAATTACCGCTATCACTCGTGGTCACAGTCGTAGGTAGCTCATAATCTTTGCTCCTACATACATATATGAGACTTGGTTCAGAGATACAGACTTGTCTAAGAGTTGGTAATATAAGATCGTTGGTATGTTCTAAAGCAAATATAAGAGCGCTTTAAGCCTACCGCTCTTAAAAAGTGCGAGTTTTGAGACTGTTTTGCTAGTTGGGTATTTAAGACTATCAAAAATACTGTTACTTACATAAACTTATTGTACGGACGACAGCAGGTCAAGCTACCCGAAACTGTCAAATATTCTCAATCAACCATGAGCCTTAATGCTTTAGACATAGAGTTGAAAATCTAATAAAGAAATTTGCCAGATCGTAGTTGCTTGATGTGTTTTCGTCTGTACTTAACTGGCTTTCCAGATCCAGTTTTATTTTTTACAGCAAATGGGTTGTTAAACTGGCTGCTTTAAACCTACCTGGTATTTCATAGTAATGGAAACAATTAAAAAAGGCAGTATTTTAAAGAAATGTTCAGCTATAGATTCAATCCCGTATGAATTCGGTTTTTTTTTGTTATTCACACTACTTTAGAGCAAATAGCGGCCATTTTAATACATTTATACTGATTACAAATTACGTTAACTCTTGGGATTTATATTCTTCGCTGCCGTTGCCGATGTTACTAAGATGTTAGCGTAAAGTGGTTTCCCTTCCTTTCTTAACAGTTAGACGTCATCAATATTATCTATTGTTATTGACAACCCACCACCAACTTTTTTTTTGTTTCGGTGTGGAAATCCTCAACGGATGTTTGCCACCCTGGGTTGGGTGACGGGGTCTGTCAGACTTTTACTGACTAAAACCACCCCGGTGTCTCTACTATCACGAGCGCGCGTGGGGCCGCGGGAGTTTAAATTTTTCCACGGCCCCACAGCCTCGTGCTGGCCCGGTCTGTCCGGGCCTCGTCTTCTGCACGGGTTAGTGGGGTGTTAAACTACCCCCGGAAGGAAATAGGTACCTACTATATAAAAATCAAATAAGCGAATAGGTACGTAAGTGTATCAAACTGTTTCTGTTATGCTTGCCTCATACAAACTAAGTAGGTACAGATTTAATTTTCTAATAACAGTCCTTGGAAATAACATGTCGTAAATTATAATATATTATTATAATATAGGTACCTACCTCATACTGTTTGTTCTGAAGAGTAAATAGGTATTCGATATAATGTGCCTAATGACGCTCCTACCTGGAGGTTACGGTTTTTGGTAAGCAGTTGGTATATTTGACATAAACAGAATAATGGGATACGTAAAAAACTTTCTACGTGCACTGTCTTAAAGAAACAGTTATTGTAGAAAGGTGAAAAATTGCTACACATACAAATCATCATCATCATCAGCCTTTACTCGTCCACTGCTGGACATAGGCCTCTTTCATGGCACGCCAACAAGCTCGATCCTGAACAGTTCTCCGCCAGCCACTACCAGCCACCTTTTTGATGTCGTCGCTCCCATCTCGCCCAAGGGCGTCCCACGCTACGTTTGCCGAGACGCGGTCTCTACTCAAGGGCTCGTTTACCCCAACGGTTGTCGGTCCTGCGGCATATGTGACCAGCCCATACAAATGCCGAGTTTAAATCCTACTATCCTTACTAATATTATAAATGCGAAAGTAACTCTGTGTGTCTGTTTGTCTGTTACGCTATCACGTAACAACTGAACTGATTTTATTGAAATTTGATACAAACATAGAGTTGACTTTGAGAAATAACATAGGATAGTTTGATCCCGGACTTCAAGAGTTCTCCTGGAAACGCGATATAACCGAAGTCCACGCGGGAGATGCCGCGGGTGGAAAGCTAGTTATGTATAAAGTGCGAAGTCTATTTTGAAAAAGTCAGTTTCTTGATCAAAATCAAGAAACTGACTTTTAAATATCTCTTTTAATATTTTTATATTTTATAACTTTACCGGCTTTATTCTTCAGTGACTGATAACGCACAGCCTAATCTAGGTCCAGAAGCATAACAATTTACAAGTTTTCAAGAGTTACCTTCTGTAAAATTTCATCAAAATTGGTTGAGAGGTTAAAGCGGGAAAGCGGAACAGATAGACAGCCAGACAGAGTTACTTTCGCATTTATAATATTAGTATGGATGAATCAGGTATAAATAAAATAAGAATAAAAGGTTTGATGGATTAAAAACTTATAGAAATATGTCAAATTTAATGGGTTATATCATTGTCAACAATAGGGATGTATCCAAGAAATGAAAATCAAAAAAACTAATTAGTCCGTCTTATAGATAATAAAAAAAATTAAGACCCGTATTTTTAATTTGTCGAAATTACCAAAAACTACTGAGATATAGCGTATTAAAGTTACGGAGGGGGGAGGCAAGCACATGTCATGCCGTTATATTTTGTACCACGACGTGACGTCATGCGACATTTAAATTCAATCTACCTAAATATTTGAATAAAAGAAAATAAAAACACGTGTTCATTATTTTTTCAATGTCCATCAGATAGGATTTCTATCTGATGGACATTGAATTATTTTCTTAGGATACTACCCAATTACATAAAGCATCTTTTAATCAGTTCATTAACATAACATACATAAAATTTAAAATTGTTGTAGGTACTTAAAAACTTCCTGTAATATGTTTATTAAGGCTATTTTTGTTTGAGGCAAATCAAATCAAATCAAAAAATCGTTTATTTCAAATTAACCATCACTTGGTACTTTTGAATAGTCAATGTCGGTCAGTTCAAGAAAAGTGAAGCTAAATTGCACGTTCCAAAGCGTAGATCTCTATGGAGAAGAACGTGCAAGAAACTCCATGGACACTCTTTTAAAAACATAATATATGGGTTACATTTCTTCGTTACATATTTATGTTGCTTCTATCATGTGAGTACGTTTGTACTTATGCAATACATTGCACAGTATATTACACTAAATTGTTGTCCTATATGGTATTTATGTACAATGTACGATCTCAATGTATTATGTACTGTCACACACAACCAGCTAGAGCTTTTGTGGCACACGCTTCTTAATTAGTTATGTCAAGTTTTAATGATGAATGTATAAGTTTATCAGTTGTTCGACAATTTAAGTCTTTAACATATTTGTATTAATTATGTTAGTTGTACCTATTAATTTATCATAAATTAAGGAAATATTTGGGAAAAAGTTCATGTAAACTTTATTAGTATACCTATTAAAAAAAAAAACCTCAAACCTCTTATCGTCAAAACATAGGTACCTACTGTTTGATAAATATTATACATATAAATCGCCTTTGTATCGAAAACAAAAAAAAAAAAAAAAACTAGGCTGAATATTGAACATACACACATGACTGTCGACATACATTTGAGCAAAAATATATTTAAAGTCTAACCAATACCTATCCTAAACCCAGGTCTAAATAGGATAATTTGGTAACCATTCACTACTTATGTTTCAAATCTAAAATATCTATGTTTTCTATAGGGACTGCACAAAACAACTCTATTACATATATACAGTATGTTAAATAACAGACAGCGTTCCTTAAACTCGTTAATATATATCATTAATAGATTTAAAAAATATATCAGCATAGAAAAATAAGCATAAAAAAATCCGAATAAAAAAATTCTAATTGGAAATAAATTTGAAACCTCCTGTTTTAAATCAAAATAGTAGTCGTCATGTATAAATAAATTGCGACGTTGCCGTCTTTCATGTTCGCGTGTACAGTGTGTTTCTTTTACATGTCAATTTAAAATTTTTATTGAATATTTTCCTATTGGAAAAAAAATTAAAACATTTTGTTTTCGAATGGAAATATTTTTTTTAGCATGTATGTGTGCTATACTATTTCGGGTTAACGGGAACGCCCTCTGTTAGTTAACATACTGTATAATAATAATAATAATAATAATATTTATTTGACACAAAAAAAACATGTTACATTTGTACAGATATATAGGCCATATTCAAATTTTCTTATTTTTTATCGAAGACATCCGTGTCTGAACTAAATAAAGAAATATCTGTGTCTCAGACAACAGCACTCTTCCTTAAGGTGATACATTAAAATACTTACTAGCTTAATTAGACATATTCATAATAAAATATATAGATAAATAGAAAGTAATAGAAATATATAGATAGTATACCTTTAGCCTTGAAATGGGTATTACAAGGGAGTTTTCATGAAACTTACAAGTAGGTACCTAATGGTAAGTCATGATAGAAAGTATTCATATTTATCTAACGATAAAAAGGAATAATAAGTCTAATTAGTTGAGGGAACAAGACACATATGACCTGTTCTTAAAACAGGGCTTTAATTATACTGAGTCATCGAATGTTAGCTTAAACATTCAGGTTTGGTTTTAATTAGGTACCTACTTAAGTACCTCTACTGGCCCACGTTAACTCATCCTTTGGGAATTCTCTAAGTATTCACCAGATTACTTCATGGAATTACTTAATAAGGTATGAAGTGAATCATAAAAATATAATACGGTTCCGTTTTAATTTTATATTTTTCAATATTGTATTAATTTTTGAATGCCTATGCGAATAAACTATTTTATTTCATTTAAGCGTAATTTCCAGCGTGCAAATGCGGCATGCGTTGCGGACACCTTTGCACCGGGAACAGTTAGGTGCGGATTATATGATATGAGAGGACGTGACTGATATTTATCTTTAGATTTTACATGGTTTTCAGTCTTATTCAACTCCCATGCACATGTTCGTATGGCAACCGGGACCAACGGCTTAACGTGCTTTCCGAGGCACGACCAGACCAGTGCAAATATTCATATTCATGCATACAAATACTTGCACTGTGCGGGGATCGAACCCGCATTGTACCCGCTGGGTAAGCCTATGTAGGTACACTAAATGATACGATGCGCCAAATTTTGTGTCGGGAGTGTGGTCGTGGCGAGTCTCCAGATCAATCTTCCTCTGGCGCAGCATCGTTGGTCGTGTTGGTCTTGGGCTTAACATTGCATCACCTGGCTCACCTGACGTCATCCTTCCTATTCCTAAGTTTTTTAAGTGAATAGGCTTAATAAACAAGTGCGCTTTACCATCAACGATTGCATCACTCCTTACCATCAGGCGGGATTGCGGTCAAGCTCTAGTTTATAATTATTAAAAAAAAAACATATATTCGGTTTTAACATTATAGTACAATACGCAGGGCAATTGCGTAACACAATATCAGTAGCAATGCGTTTCATTTTGACAGTTCAACAATATTCATTGCGTTGTTTTGTTCCGCTTTGAAATAAACACATTTTTCGAATATATGGAGTAATGGTTTAGCAAATGTTTCAAAAGATTGAAATTGAGTGCGTAATTAAGGTTGAGGTAAAGAACGTCTTTTAACATTTTGACAAAATGAAACAAGCTGTAACATTTTGTTTATAGAGATGAGCAAGTTTCGTTGAGTCTTGCTGACGGAAAAATCGAAAGTAAATAACAGCCTTTTCCTAATTAAGGTATGATCATAAATAGGTACGGTAAGTTAACTAAGTACCCATATGAATTCGACTAACCACAGAACCAATTCGGTAGCCATAATGAAATCATTTAATAAAAACTTTGACCTCCATGTGGGACTGATCTACATGAAAAGTACTTAGAAGAAAATTAATTATGAAATTGTTGATCAATCTGAAGCGGAAATACCACAAGTGAGAAGAATACATACTTCTGAGTTCTCCATTACCGAGGCAATTCAAAATCTGACCATTGGAATATAACTGTCAAATAAGGAATCGAAGAAACATAAAATAGGTTGACAACAAAAATATATTTATCTACTTGTATTAGTCAGACGGGTTCGTCAGTTTTTCCTCTTCTCTGAGGTGTTTACTTACGAAGTTTTTACAAACAATCTAAATCACATACCAAATAATAAATATTTGTAGAGGCAGCTGTTTGGGACGGATTATTACACGAACCTAAAATAATAATCGTCCTCTCTTAGCACTTCTGTTGATGTTTTTGCTCCGAACACCTTTGCATGTAACGCTAGCCTATAATTTCAAAATTAATATCTAACACATTGTGCCTATCCGTTCGTCCCTCGATTTGCCGTTTTTATAGCTTTCCCGACACCGTAACTGCTAATTATATCTGCCGCGGCATTGCCTCGAGCCTTTCCCGAATTTATCAGCGAATCAATCTGAACTTTAATTCTTTGATGTAGGGTTCAAGATCAGCGCCTAAAAAGCTTTTAATCAGCAATCTGAGCTAAATGTGAATTCGCTACGGTATTTTTGGGTCCTATTGCAACGATATCCACTCCGAGTTCACAATAAACATGTTGGCTGAATTTCAAATAGATACAACTTCTTTTTTCATTTACTTACTACTTTATTGTAGTTTATTAGTTGTCACTGCATCTGTAACTAGCCATAACATGAGCACTGAATTTATTGTTTAATTTAAATCTTTTGTTTCAATGAAATCTTCGTGATTTACGTTTTTTCTTATAAAGGGTATATATGACATCGACGCACAAACGAGTACCATGGATACAGTACATGATTCTGAACCCCCAGTGGTGGAATTTTGCTTCGGCTTTTTATTGATTAAAAAAAAAAACAGTTTTTTAACTTTAGACCGTTCATAATTGCTATACTTTTATAATCAAATAAAATTTTAAAGTAAAAATTAATTAATTCGCTAATTACACAAAAAACGCAATGTGAACAAGACTCGAAAAGCTATCCTATCAGCTGATTTAATAGAGTTCACATCAGGAGTTAACGTCATACCTTCAAACCCGCACGGCGGCACGCTTGCAAAGTTCAAAGACCGAGCCGATACTTTTTTTTAAACACTGTGATTTCTGTAACCGCTCATTAACGACATAAATGACTATCATAATTTTATTAGTGGCATGCGATCTAGCCTTTTCGCGAAGATTGCGATACACCCTGTATGAATACATAACATACATAATAATTAGCCTATAATGTTCCAACTCCTGGGACACAGGCCTCCTCTCGGTGAGAGGGAGTGGGCCGTAATCTACCACGCGGGCCCAGTGCGGGTTGGTAGATGTCACATGTCTTCGAAGTTTTGCCTCTAGGTCCTGTACTTAGTACGTAGATAACCGTAATTTTTATAAATAAATATTGCTAATTTACTTTATACAAGTAAATGTATAGGTTAACGATTTGAATAATTAAAAAAAAAAAAAAAACATCCTGATCTTCGTACCTCCTGTTCCTGACAACTTTATTTTATGTTTTTGCTTTAATCACTACCTTTTTTCATAAACAGCAATGTTGAATAACTTAACGTCGCGTCTGTTTTGTTGCTTAGCAATATGTGTTTGAGAGTAGTGTAAGGATAAAAGATGTGATTCAGGTAAGATGTTTATGATCAAACATTTTCCATCTCTAAACCGTGTCACGAGTATTCTTTCATTTTATTTGCAATACGTGCTTTAAATGTAAGGAAACGTAGAGATTTGTGAATAGAAGAAATACTGTAATTATGATTTTCAATTTAAGCATTGAAACGAACTGTTTTGAGTTTGCTTCAATGGTTGAAATAGAAATCAATATTATTTCATTTAAACTTAAATCCGCCTGTGAGTCATCATCATCTCAGCGGTAATCCCAGTCGCATCCGAAGCCTTTTTCCAGCTCTGGAGTCTGGGGTCCGCTTTACCAGTCTAATTGCTGATTTTGGCAAAACTTCGACATTTTCCGTGAAGTGAATGCCGTCTGATCTCCACAGCCCGAAGGTGATATCGAAGCATTGGAGCTAGACCAATTGTTGGACTTTTGAGGGCTCCAACAACCCGTAACGACTGCTACTAGATGTTCGTATGGCAACCAGGACCAACGGCTTAACGTGCTTTCCGAGGCACGACCAGACCAGTGCAAATATTCATGTTCATGCATACAATTAATATTTGCACTGCGCGGCGTGGGGATCGAACCCGCGCCTCCTTGCGCAGCGGCCGCGTTTTCTGCCGCTACGCCACGGAGGCTGTGAAATCATATATCCGCCTGTGAGTATATCTATTTAATCTTATACAGTTTAAACGGATACACTCACATCCCTTTGTTCATCTTTATCTGCTTATTAATATAATATCAACAGATGTATGTCACATCTCTCCATATGAATCGTCCAATAGAGGAAGAACAATGTCGTCATGGTGATCAAGGTGTCGGAGTATTGTCACCGGTGTCGGCTTGTGTCGGTGAATGGGCGAGTGTCAGCGCATGTCGGCGTCATGGCGTGGCGTCCCGCCGCGCCGTGTGGTTCCGGCGATTGTATCGAAGGCACGCCCCCAACCCTACAACTCTTGGCCGAAACCTGATTTATACGCATCTATTTATAAAATGTCCTTGTTTTGATTATGTCTTGTCTTAGATACTCTTTACATCCCCTTTCCTATATCTGCTCTTTAGTTGGTTTATAAGTAGGTAATTTACCTAGTAAGCTGTGGTTGGATAGAGACTTACAGCCTCCCGGTAAAGAACAGCATCTCCTGTTGCTACTCTCAACCTCTTCTCTTCTGTTGTAATTTATAGTTCCCTAATAGGCACTTGCTACGATTGAGCTCAGAAATCATAATTTCTCGAAAATGGTCGGTAACATTTAGACTGTCTTAAATCTGCTGAACCCTTTCACCAATAACATTTTTGTAATAAAGTATGCATTTGTTTTGAATTTAAAACAGGACAAATATACTTTATAGGTACTTCTACTTATAGATATGTATGTAATTTTATATCTACATCGGGAATGAAACTCGACTTTGCCGTAGGAGCAGCTAAAAGGTACCTTTTTGGTAGTTGCTGACTGTTCACCTGTGGACTGTGGTGTACCACAAGGGAACAATGAGCGAGTATCTTTAGTTCCTAAAATATACTGTCATATAGGGGTATACTTTACCTATCTTATGTATAGTATGTATTGTAATAGTCGTGTGTATTTTACATAAACATGAAATATGACTAGCCCCAGGTCTATCATTTCAGTAAATAGTAGGCCTGTGGCAACTCAAACAGTATTTGTGACCCGTTTGGGTCCATCCTGTCCGCAAAAATATAAAAATCCTCGGTATTCTAAGTAAACAATTCACAAAACACTGGTCACAACAATAAAGAATGCGCAATGCTAACAGGAAACGTAATTAGAAAAGTAATTAAAACAGAAAAAGAAAAACATGACCATAGTATTGGCACACAAATAAATATAATTGCTAACACCTTGCTTAGCAGCCTTTAAGATTTCTAATTAATTACTTACAATAAACATTTAACTTGGTGAAATTCGCTAAGCTTGCCTTAAATGGCTGGTTGTGACGAAATCATAATGGCGCCGGTCAGTCATGCGTTATCGCTGGTTTCCGTCAACACTGTTACCGACGTCTCACGCTGCATTCAACTTTACGGTACATAATACACTATTTTATTACCTAATTATCTATTAAGAAGTTGATACTTTGTAACTTCCTACGAAAAATCAATTCTTTTTGAAAGCCCTTCGAAACACGTCCGGTGTTCGTGTCTATTAAAAGAGTACATACGTACTTGCTTTATTAAGTACTAGCTGTGCCCCGTGGTTTCACCCGCGTAAACTTCGAACCGAAAGAGCTCAGTTGATATAAAATAAGCGCCTGTTAAAATAATGGGAGCAACATATACGTCCGCGTTTGATCCTGTTTTCGCAACATTTTTTGTTCCTGTTCTGCTCATATTGGGCATAGCGGGATATTTTATAGCCTATGTCCTTTCTCAGGCTCTAGACTATCTGTGTACCAAATTTCATTACAATCGGTTCAGTAGTTTTGGCGTGAAAGCCGGACAGACAGACAGACAGAGATACTTTCGCATTTATAATATTAGTATGGATGTAATTAGGTAGTTCATGTACATTTTTTGATCCACTAGGATTTTGGTCCCATAATCTACTGAACTCAATCAATGGACCTCTGAAAACCGCTGCAAAGATTTTACAACACATACCTATAGTTTAAAGATTATTTCATATTACATATAATATTTTAGATAGGGAAGCAGTAGATAAGTAGTTTCCTATAGTATGAGATCAAAATAATGTACTGAATTAAGTAGATATCTTTTTATTACAACTTTAACTTGCTTAGAAGTACCTACCTCCAATAAAATTAATTTAAAGTGTTTAAGGAATAATTCATATACTCATATTTTAATACAATACAAATATCATTTAGAAGTAAACATTTCAATAGGTACATGTTGTATTGAAATCCGGAAAATACGGAATCCTAAAATACTTCTGATGAAACAACTGAGTAATTGTCGTTCTGAATAGACTGTCCTTAAACCATTACCTGCTAATTGTTTGCTAAAAATACTTTTTGCTGAAATTTGGCATTGTGTCTACTCCATTATCGCGAAAACTGTAAAGCGAGGCGTAACTGTAAGTTATTGGGGAGGCACTTGCGTCTTTATAATGTTGTGGATAGAGTCTATATTGTTGTGCGTGATGAGCGACGGTTGCGTGGTTTACCGTGGTCAAGTTGTCATTAGGTCACGTATGGTAGGATGGAAGATGGCTTGCCGGCGGCCGGCTGATGGTGTGAAATGAGTGGTCGACGGCGCGTTTGAACTCGCCGCCCGATACCGTTTTGTAAGTCGTAGTTTTTGTGGCGTGCGTTTAGGATGCGACCTCTTTTTTGTAGCATGTTTGTAATGCCGAGTGTGTGGGACTTGACACGTAGGTAACTATTGTTGATTCATTCCTGTTTGTTATTGTTGCATTCCTACCTTGTAATAAGCCATTTTGTGATGGAAAGAACGCCGTGGTGCCCCGTGTAGACTCATCTTGTTTGGTTTCTTTTTAATCTATACATGAAGCTGAAGAGTTTGTTTGTTTGTTTGAACGCGCTAATCTCAGGAACCACAAGTTCGATTTGAAAATTTTTTTGAAAATCTTTTGCGTTGGAGAGCCCATTAATCCAGGAAGGCTTTAGGGTATATAACATCACGCTGTGACCAATAGGAGCGGAGCATAACTAACTTCACGCGAACGAAGTCTCTGGCGGTACATGCATATAGTGGAGTATATATAGTTTAAAAGACTAAAAAAACATGCTTTAAAAAATGATTTAAAAAAAGCGTGAGCCGCTTTTGGAATAATTTTTGTATATTAAGCGCCTCACGCTTTTTTTAAAATTATTTTTTAAAGCATGTTTTTTTTAGTTTTTTAAACTATGTTTATTTTCAACTTTTTATTTTAATATTCTTTTTGATTTTTTTTTTATAAAGAACGAACGAACGTGTTGAAAACGGTGGGACATTTTACAGTAATGAGCCGCTCACTCGTAGTCCAAAGAGTTAGAGACGGACAAACAAACGAACAAGCAAGCAAGCAAACAAACAAGCAAAAATACAAGTGAAGCTAATAAAAAGCATGTAAAAATAAAATCATTTTTTTTGCGTTTAGTTTTAATTTTATCACGATATACACTCGAATTCTTTAATTCATGTGGTTGATATTTTAATTACTTAATGTAGACATGATACATGTACTGTTGTGTTGTCTAGTTTCTCTTGTAGCAATATTTTTTGTTCTGTCATAATTTCTTCAGCGATTGTTTATAATTGTTCCGTGATTAAAGTTCTCAGAACGGTAATAGCTGCATGCAAGGAAGTGGGTATCGATATCCATTAGACAAATGGTTGGTAACTTTATGTTAGTCACTGGTCAGCGATTTATTTAATGTTTGCACGCGACCTAATAAATGGTATCTATCAATTAATTGAAAGAAACATTTGCATAAATTTAAGTGCTTATCATTACTAAATTGCGTGTAATTGTGTAACTTATTTTTCGTTTCTACAGCAGAAATAAAGTGTAGATTTTATTAGTTTTGTATTGCAATTAATTAACGGATCTATAAACGTTTAATAATTAAGTATGTTAACTACCGTTTCTGCTTTTATAATTAGCGAACTCTACGATGTTGATTGCCTTTTATTTTGATAACTACTGGATTAATAGTAGGATCGATTAGGCCAGCATCTCTATTGGTATCATTTAGATGTTTTTCTTGCATATTTACAGCTGTTTTTTTTTTCTTGTTATAAAAACAGAGTTATTAGCTGTTATTTTCTCGCGTGAGCTGCATTCTACTGATGGAGTCGGCTTGCTTAGATGTACCGAATAGCTGATGCCATAATGACATGTTTCCAAACTGACACTACAGTTTTGCATTACGAGTTTTGTTAATCTTGTGTGAAAATAACCACATACGTACCGCTTAGCGTTGAACCAACAAAAAAGGTGGTGAAAAAGCGAAAGGATGCGGTCCTAAAGATATGAGCTCGTCTACTTATGGCACTTTGATTATACGTCTGAGGACAGCAGATGACGATTTGTTTAAAGTAGAATATAATTCAACGGTTATCTTACATATACTAATGTTAAGGATAGAGTTAAATGACAAAAAGTGTCTCTTTATACAGGTTGGATTAAAACATAAAATTAAAAAGAGAAAATTTCGTTTATGTCTTTTGTATTAAGAAACATATTTTTACAGTTTTCATGCCTTTTTTAAGGTATATTTCATATTTTAAGTACGGTAATGTCATTTTTTGTATACATTTAGATATAAACTCTATCTAAAAATGACATATACACAAATAGGAAGTGGTACTACTTTTTCCCCCCAATAAAATACCATTAATTATGCGTTAATATAAAAATAACAGCTATTATATTTTTTTTCCTGTTGATGCATAGAGCGCCAGGTAAGTAGGTTTAACCGTAGGAGTTAAGTGAAGCAATCAATACAATAATGTATCCCGTACTTACTGCGAGTACCTATCGTTAAACTAATCTCTCGCTTAACTGCTACATGCAACTGGTACGGTATGTGTTATAACATTCAGATATGAATTCTTTCTGCACACATTACATAAACTATTCTCAATATAAAACCTGAATTTTTAAGCCGTATATACTAATAATTATTAGAATCAAAATAAATTTCCAGGGATAGCTACCTACACTTCAATGGATACGGGCTTGTCAGGGTGGTAGGTAAATAATGAACATACGTACTTGCGAGTAATTAAACTCAGCCAAAATGTGAACAAACTTATAAAAAAATAGGTGTTCTGCAGATTGTCACTGACTTATGCTAACGTGCTTATAATAGGGATGTTTCCTGGGTAATAAAAACTGATTCTATTTAGTCCGTCATTCAGATTATAGAAAAATATTGGATACGTATATTTTGTTTCATCAAATCAATAAAAATTGACAAATATAAAAGGCATCAAAGATCAGGAGTGGTGGCTGGTGACGTCACTGGCCGCTAAAAAGCGTAGCGTGCAGTGACATCACACGAGTTTTCAACGCGCTGTGTCGTCCTAATTTTTTGTTTATATGAAAAAAGAAAAAATACGTGCCTAGTATTTTTTGTAGATCTGACTGATAGACTAATTAGTTTTTTTTTAGTCAAATACCCTTATCTCTGGTTTCGTTTCATAGGCAGGAATATATTTACATAATAACTTAGTACAAACTGTTTATGTATTCAGTGATAAGTAAGAGGCAAACACACTCAAGAGGCAAAAGGCAAACAAACTCAAGAGGCAAGTAATCCAATAAACCTAGGGAGCTGACTACATATTGACACAAGCCGCCTAATCCCCCTGTATATACAGGGTACTTCTAACAAATATTGACAAACGGACTAGAAACAGGTTGGTTGACAAACAGCGCGCGTCGGAGCCGGCTCACACCCTGTCTTTATTTGCACATTACGCCTTCAGCGGCGCCCGCGCACCTCGCGCCGCCTCCACAAATTAGTTTCTAAGTAATCACTGATGATTGCGAGCATTACCGCAGGAACCTGCTCATATTTAGAGTTTCTATTACCATCTACTTTTAATTTTATGGTAATTTTTTACGGATTTGTACCGTGTTTATTTTGAGACGGGGGGCAAATATGACATATAATTATGTCATATGTGATATAGTCCATTTAAG
>JADWQK010000589.1:0-66559 GCA_017933935.1 Sesamia nonagrioides
TTTTTTTTTTTTGTACGAGTGAAAATGCATTTACGCACCGTACCGTCGCTAGCTAGGCGAACGGCGTGTGTGGGACTCGCCCGGCCGGAGCCGGGAGTACCCACTAAAGACACTCGGTTCCCTCGAGCCCTGCGTTGAGAGTGACCCGGGCTCGGCCCGGAGATCTGACTCCGGGCCACTCTCAGGGCTTCCCGGCCTAATTTAGGCCGGTTTCCGCGCCTAAGGAGGATTACCCGGGAACGGATAATCCCCAGACGTGGTGACCGGTGCAATGCGCGTGGGGAGCTACCCACACACGCTGGTCACACTCGGGGGCTAAAGGAGACGGGGGTATGTCCCCCGCCTTCTTCGCCCCGCCCGTCTACGCCGGAGGGGAGCGGCAAGAGCATCCTCTTCCCGCTCCCTCTCCGCTGCCTCCTTCTGCAAGAGGACGGTCTCGCAGAAGGAGGCGGCAGCCTCCCATGCACTCTCTCTTTCAACCATGGCTCGCACCATGGTTGCCAGGGAGAGGCTTCCGCCTCCGAGCGCTGCAACGAGGTCGCGGCGCTCGTTTCGCTAGGCCGGGCACTCCACCAAGGTATGCTCGGCCGTGTCGTCGAGAGAGTCGCAGTGGTGACACCGCGGCGACTCCTCCCGACGGGCGACACGGTGCAGGTAGTGACCGAAGCACCCATGTCCGGTCAGTACCTGCACCAAGCGGTAGCTGAGGCTGCCATACCGGCGCCCAACCCATCCCTCCAACACCGGACGAATCGCTCCAATCGTCCGGTGGCCGGCAGCTGGTTTGCGGAGTGCCTCCCTCCACCGACTCAGGGCCTCCCCCTGAGCCGCTATTCGAACCCGCCTTACCTCCTCGAAGGCGGGTCGTTCCCCCCGTTCCCGGGCCGCGACACGGTGTCGATGCACCTGGGACAGAACCAGGGCATCGACCTCCCACGGCAGCGTGCCCGCGAGCACGCAGGCAGCCCCATGGCTGACCGTGCGGTACGCCCGCACGGTCCGTGTCGCGATGACCCTCTGCGGCTTCCGCAGCAGGGCCACTGTGCGCCGGGAAAGGCACCCCGCCCACACCGGGGCTCCGTAGAGTGCCATCGACCGCACCACCCCATGGTACAGCCGACGGCACGCCGAATTCGGCCCCCCCAAATTGGGGAGGAGCCGTCCGAGGGTGGCTGCGACAGAACACAGCCGCGGGGCGAGGAGCCTAAAGTGCTCCTCGAAATCCCAACGGGGATCCAGGATCAGGCCGAGGTACTTTATATGCACCTCGACGGGAACCTGGACCCCCTCCACCCGGGTACGGAGCCCCGGTGGGGTCCTGCGTCGCGGGGCGTGGAAGGCCATGGCCTTCGTCTTCGCGACGGCCACTTCCAGCCCCAGGAGGCGGATGCGTCGGACGACCAATGAGGTGCCGACCGACGCGAGGTGGACCGCCTCCTCCCACTCACGCGCCCTCACCGCGACCAGAGTGTCATCCGCAAAGCAGACGACATCCATCCGCGGCAAGAGCGCGCCACGCAGAACCAAATTGTACCCCAGGTTCCAGAGCAGGGGACCAAGCACTGATCCCTGGGGCACACCTACCTTCATGGTCCACGACTGGACGCGACCCTCTGCGTCCTCGTATAGGATTTTCCTCGCGCAGAGGTAGTCCGACACGAGGGCGCAGAGGTAGAGGGGCACTTCGTGGAACTTCAGTGCCGCCTCTATGCATTCGTGGGGGAGGGTGTTGAACGCGTTCGCGATGTCTAACGACACCGCGACGACACCCTCACCCCTTGCTGTGGCCGCCTCAGTCCACCTCTTGAGGCGAGCTACCGCGTCCATCGTGGACCGGCCGGTCCGAAAGCCGTACTGGCAGTCCGCCAGCTGCGGTCCCCTGCTTTCCAGGTGCTCCTGGATGCGAGCGGCGAGAATCCTCTCGAAGCATTTGCCGCTCTCATCCAGGAGCACGACCGGCCTATAGCCCGACGGTGAGTCGGGGGGACGTCCGTCCTTACGAAGGAGGCACAGCCTGCCCACCCTCCATTTCCTGGGGAAGCGGCCCGTCGCGATGCATGTGTTCATGACCGCTCGGAGCCGATCCCCCAGGTGCTCCATGGCTAGTGCCAACACCTTCGCAGGGACGCCGTCCGGGCCCGGAGCCTTGTTTTTGGCTCGGAGCCGCTCCCTGACGGAGTCCAACTCACCGTCGGTTACGGGAGGCCCATCAGTCCACACCTCCAGAGTGGATGAGCTGGAGGCGGGCATCCTGGGGGGCGTGAAGGGCCCCGGGTTCGGAAACAGAGTTTCCAGGACCCTTCCCGATAAGGCTGGCTCCATACAGGAGGTGGAGGGTGCCGCTCCCTGCAGCTTCCCCCTCACCACCCTGTACGGCCTCCCCCAGGGGTCGCTGTCGAGGAGTGCCAGAAACTCCTCAGCGGCAGCGACCTTAGCCCTGCATATGGCGGTACGCAGGGCTCGATGGGCCGCTCTGTACGCCCGGCGAAGACCGTCCTCTTCGCCGGGCCCCCTTACGGCGCGCCTCCTGCACCTCAGGTAGGCGCGCCGTGCAGCCATACTGGCGGCACGCAGGTGAGCGAGTTCCTGCGTCCACCAGTATGTCTGCTTCCTCCGGCGGTAACCCCGGGCCCTCGGCATGGCGGCGCTGCAGACCACTTCGAGGTCCTCAGCGAGGAGGTCCGCCATGCCGTCCGCGTCTCCCGTGAGGTGGGCCGGCGGTTCGGCCCACGCTCTGAACACCGCCGCCTCCTCGGCGACGTCTCTACGGAGGTGCGCAAGCGCCCACCTCGGGAATGATGAGGCGCCTGCCGCGGGGCCCAGGTGAAGCGGGGCCGCAGGACCCGCCGTGGAGATCTCGAACCGGACGTACCTGTGATCCGAGATCTCCACCGCCGTCTCTACCCGCCAGTTTCGGATCCGGTTGGCCAGGGTCGAGGTGGCCAGGGTGACATCCACTATTGATTCACCCTGCCACCTCACGCACGTAGGGGTACTGCCCCGGTTGAGGACCTGGAGACCCAAGCAGTGGGCCCATTCCGCCAGGTCTTCACCGAAAACGTTGGTGACGGGAGACCCCCAAGCACTATGCTTGGCATTGAAGTCTCCCGCCACCAACACGGGGCGTGGAGCCGCCCTCTGGACCGCCACTTGACGGCGGCCAAGAGGCGCTCAAACTCGGCCCGGCTGCGATTGGGGGAGAAGTACGTGGAAATAACCACTAATCCCCCCCATTGCGCCGCCACGAACCCCGGCCCCCTCTCCCTAAGAACGAGAGGGGGGCCAGTGCTCGCGGCGGGCCTTGCGATCGCAGCCAGGCCATCCGATGACCCTAGCCAACCGGTAGACGCCGGGATGGAATGTGGCTCTGCCACCACCGCCAGATCCGCCCCCCACTCCGCCATGTCTTGGCACAACAGGTCCTGCGACCTGGCGGAGTGGTTGGCGTTGACTTGTAGTATGACACCGATGGACCTACTGGGCATTCGCAGTGTCCATCGGTGTCCCCTCTGTTGCGGTGGCCGCAGAGCCTCCTGTTGCGGTGGCCGCAGGGCCTGCCGCTGGCGGTCCCACTGCGGAGCGGCCCCGAACCGGTGGGGCATTGCAGGCGGAGCCGGCCATTCTGTGGCCGCTGGGTAGGCCCCTGTCTGTGCATACCGCACACTTCACAGGGGCCTGGCAGCCCCTGGCCATATGGCCCGCCTGACCGCACTGGAAGCAGAGGCCGCTCCTGTCCGCTTTGGACGGGCAGAGCGCCGCAGTGTGCCCCTTTTCCAGGCACCTGCGACAGCGCATGGGGCGCTGCTCCAGCAGGTGGATGGAGGCGACGCTCCAGCCCGCCACAATCTTGCCCCGTTCCGCCAGCCCTTTCGCGGCCTCTATGGGGCACGCCACACGGACGGAGCCCGTCCCCCTCGCCCCAAGGGCAATAGAGCCGACCCGAATTTGATCCGGATGGCAGTTGGTCGCCGTGGCCAGTATTCGCTGCAGCTCCTCAGCCGTCAGCGACTCATCGAGCCCTGCCATCCGGATCTCCGCCATCTTCATAGGCCGGGAGACATCGGCCACCTCCCCGATCACCTCTGCAATTTTTTTGGCTAGGGTGTCGGCCTGGGAGGGGGAGGTCTCCTTCGCCAGCTCTAGGAGACAGGCTCCGGTCATCGTCCTCCTGACCTTTTGTGGCGTCACCCCCAGCTCCGCCATATTGATGGCCGCCTTTGCCTTTTTGAGGGCATCCACATACGTGGTGCCCTCTCTTACCGCCTCCGGCTTCAGGGCTACGAGGACGGCAGGCCTTTTCGGCACCTTAGGGACCTTCTTGGGGACCTTCTTGGGGGCCGCCGGTTTGGGCCCCTTAGGTTTCGGGCCCGGAGTGGGAGCACGGGCGGTGGCGGCCTTCGTCTTCTTCTTACGGACCACCGTGGCCCACGACTCCCTCTCCAGGACCAGAGGCTGCACCTCCTTGGAGCCTCCGGCGACCTGCTCCAGGGCGCGTTTCGGCTCAGGGGCAGGTGCCTCTGCCGCTCCGCGCCCGCTCGGTCCCTTCGGCTTCTTCGCCGGAGCTGGCCTCGCCTTCTTGGGCAGGTTAGCCGGCGGCATGAGTGTCGCCGGCTCTTCCTCTTGCCTCTCCCTTACCGGGGGCCGGCCCGATCGCCTATCGGCCGCCAGGGAGGGGCGATGGGACTTTGCCGGCAGCAGGCGGCCGTCCTTTTCAAGGCCCTCCAGCTGCGCGATGATGAACCCACCAAAATGGTCCATCAGCGCACGCTGGAGGGTCTCCATGCCCCGGGCAAAATCGTCCCGGGTTATCTCTGTGCCCCCGGAAGGGGGGAGCTGCGGGGCCGGCGCCGGGACCGGCTCCTGGGGCCGCTTCTTTGGGGAGCGAGGGCCTTCTCTTTCCGAGAAGGCCCTGCGTAGACCGGCCACCTCCTTCTGTAGGGCCGACAGCTGCCCCTGCAGGCGCTTGTTGTCGGCCCTCAACTTCCTTACTTCCTCGTCTTCTTTCCGGGAGGTCAGGGTCCTAACGGCTTCGAGCATTTTGCTCGTTGCATCCCTGATCTCCCGGATGCACGTCCCCTTTAAATTTTTTGATTTTTTGAGGACTCCCTCAATGGCTGCCGCCCCCTCCTCAGCCTTCGACCTAAGGTCACTGGGTGCAGCCATTGAGGGGCTGCTCCTTCCTTCTCGTCCCGCGGAATGGGCTTCACCCTCGGAATCTGTCAGAGTGGACTCCGTGTCCGATGGCCCACCCTTTAAAAATCTCCTGGCCTGGGAGAGCCCCACCGAATGTTGGGACCCGCCCCTGCCAGCACCCTTCCTCAGGATCTTGGGAGCCGGTCTATCCGGACTTCCGGACCCAGCCCCCTCACCTTCCGATGCACTGTTTGCCCAGCGCTTCCGCGAGGAACCGCTGTGGACAGACAGTGCATCACTGTCCTTCTCGCTTGACGCCACCCTGATCACCGCCGATCGTCCGGTGGGCGTCTCGCTCCTCTCCTCCTCACTCCGACCTGCATCACTACGCAAGTCGTTTACGGCTTGCCTTAAGGCGTTGGTATTTGCCGTCGTTTTTTTTGTTGTTGATGTTGTTGTTTTTTTTGTTTTATTTTTTGAATCTTCCATATCTGTACCCACGAGAATTAGCGATTTGAATGTCAACACAAGAGCAGAGCGTCGTACTCCAGGTAAGCCTACATACTGTAGAGGGCGGCAGGTATCTACAGTGGGGCGCTCTAACGACTGGACTTCCTCCAGCCATTCATCCTCTCGCCGAGCCCCCAAAACTTAGGATTGGATTGCAATGTTCGACGGATTACTAGTCCGTCAGGTCTGCAATAACCTAGAGACGGGATATGCCGCCCGTGGTTCGGCCGTTTTATAGAGGTGTCCCCTCGTGGCCCGGTCAAACGCCCCGACAGCCCCCGGTCCCCGAAGGGATTACGGTATACCCCAGCATGCATCCACTTCCACTCTGCTTAACAGAGTGGAAGCGGATGCATGCGAACCCCTAATAGCCAGGTTCCCATCAACGACCATCAAAGATGATCGGTGATTGAAACCTGGCCCTTCCCCGTGTGAAGTATTAGCCGCCGGATCCAAGAGTCCACCAGAACTCGGTGGGCAGTTGGGGCCGGCGTTGCCCAGGGTGCGCCACGTGGAGGCTCTTCGACTAGCACCCCAACCTAACCTAACCTAAAAAAAAAAGTACGAGTGAAAATGCATTTACGCACCGTACCGTCGCTAGCTAGGCGAACGGCGTGTGTGGGACTCGCCCGGCCGGTGCCGGGAATACCCACTAAAGACACTCGGTTCCCTTCCAGCCCTGCGTTGAGAGTGACCCGGGCTCGGCCCGGAGATCTAACTCCGGGCCACTCTCAGGGCTTACCGGCCTAATTTAGGCCGATTTCCGCGCCTAGGGAGGATTACCCGGGAACGGATAATCCCCAGACGTGGTGACCGATGCAATGCGCGTGGGGAGCTACCCACACACGCTGGTCACACTCGGGGGCTAAAGGAGACGGGGGTACGTCCCCCGCCTTCTTCGCCCCGCCCGTCTACGCCGGAGGGGAGCGGCAAGAGCATCCTCTTCCCGCTCCCTCTCCGCTGCCTCCTTCTGCAAGCGACGGTCTCGCAGAAGGAGGCGGCAGCCTCCCATGCACTCTCACTTTCAACCATGGCTCGCACCATGGTTGCCAGGGAGAGGCGTCCGCCTCCGAGCGCCGCAACGAGGTCGCGGCGCTCGTTTCGCCAGGCCGGGCACTCCAACAAGGTGTGCTCGGCCGTGTCGTCGAGAGAGTCGCAGTGGTGACACCACGGCGACTCCTCCCGACGGGCGACACGGTGCAGGTAGTGACCGAAGCACCCATGTCCGGTCAGTACCTGCACCAAGCGGTAGGTGAGGCTGCCATGCCGGCGCCCAACCCATCCCTCCAACACCGGACGAATCGCTCCAATCGTCCGGTGGCCGGCAGCTGGTGTGCGGAGTGCCTCCCTCCACCGCCTCAGGGCCTCCCCCTGGGCCGCTATTCTGACCCGCCTTACCTCCTCGAAGGCGGGTCGTTCCCCCCGTTCCCGGGCCGCGACACGGTGTCGATGCACCTGGGACAGAACCCGTGCATCGACCTCCCACGGCGGCGTGCCGCTTACCTGGTGGCCCGGCGTCACTGCCATGAGCACCACCCCGTGATACAGCCGACGGCACGCCGAATTCGGCCCCCCTAAATTGGGGAGGAGCCGTCCGAGGGCGGCTGCGACAGAACACAGCCGCGGGGCGAGGAGCCTAAAGTGCTCCTCGAAATCCCAACGGGGATCCAGGATCAGGCCGAGGTACTTAATGTGCACCTCGACGGGAACCTGGACCCCCCCCACCCGGATACGGAGCCCCGGTGGGGTCCTGCGTCGCGGGGCGTGGAAGGCCATGGCCCTCGTCTTCGCGACGGCCACTTCCAGCCCCAGGAGGCTGATGCGTCGGACGACCAATGAGGTGCCGACCGACGCGAGGTGGACCGCCTCCTCCCACTCACGCGCCCTCACCGCGACCAGAGTGTCATCCGCAAAGCAGACGACATCCATCCGCGGCAAGAGCGCGCCACGCAGAACCCAATTGTACCCCAGGTTCCAAAGCAGGGGACCAAGCACTGATCCCTGGGGTACACCTACCTTCATGGTCCACGACTGGACGCGACCCTCTGCGTCCTCGTACAGGATTTTCCTCTCGCAGAGGTAGTCCGACACGAGGGCGCAGAGGTAGAGGGGCACTTCGTGGAACTTCAGTGCCGCCTCTATGCTTTCGTGGGGGAGGGTGTTGAACGCGTTCGCGATGTCTAACGACACCGCGACGACACCCTCACCCCTTGCTGTGGCCGCCTCAGTCCACCTCTTGAGGCGAGCCACCGCGTCCATCGTGGACCGGCCGGTCCGAAAGCCGTACTGGCAGTCCGCCAGCTGCGGTCCCCTACTTTCCAGGTGCTCCTGGATGCGAGCGGCGAGAATCCTCTCGAAACATTTGCCACTCTCATCCAGGAGCACGACCGGCCTATAGCCCGACGGTGAGTCGGGGGGACGTCCGTCCTTGCGAAGGAGGCACAGCCTGCCCACCCTCCATCTCCTGGGGAAGCGGCCCGTCGCGATGCATGTATCCATGACCGCTCGGAGCCGATCCCCCAGGTGCTCCATGGCTAGTGCCAACACCTTCGCAGGGACGCCGTCCGGGCCCGGGGCCTTGTTTTTGGCTCGGAGCCTCTCCCTGACGGAGTCCAACTCACCGTCGGTCACGGGAGGCCCATCCGTCCACACCTCCAGAGTGGATGAGCTGGAGGCGGGCATCCTGGGGGGCGTGAAGGGTCCCGGGTTCGGAAAAAGAGTTTCCAGGACCCTTCTGAGTAGCCCTGGCTCCATACAGGAGGTGGGGGGTGCCGCTCCCTGCAGCTTCCCCCTCACCACCCTGTACGGCCTCCCCCAGGGGTCGCTGTCGAGGAGTGCCAGAAACTCCTCAGCAGCAGCGACCTTTGCCCTGCATATGGCGGTACGCAGGGCTCGGTGGGCCTCTCTGTACGCCCGGCGAAGACCGTCCTCTTCGCCGGGCCCCCTTACGGCGCGCCTCCTGCACCTCAGGTAGGCGCGCCGTGCAGCCATACTGGCGGCACGCAGGTGAGCGAGTTCCTGCGTCCACCAGTATGTCTGCTTCTTCCGGCGGTAGCCCGGGGCCCTCGGCATGGCGGCGCTGCAGACCACTTCCAGGTCCTCAGCAAGGAGGTCCGCCATGCCGTCCGCGTCTCCAGTGAGGTGGGCCGGTGGTTTGGCCCACGCTCGGAACACCGCCGCCTCCTCGGCGATGTCCCTTCGGAGGTGCGCAAGCGCCCACCTCGGGAACGAGGAGGCGCCTGCCGCTGGGCCCAGGTGGAGCGGGGCTGCAGGACCCGCCGTGGAGATCTCGAACCGGACGTACCTATGATCCGAGATCTCCACCGCCGTCTCTACCCGCCAGTTCCGGATCCGGTTGGCCAGGGTCGAGGTGGCCAGGGTGACATCCACTATTGATTCACCCTGCCACCTCACGCACGTCGGGGTATTGCCCCGGTTGAGGACCTGGAGACCCAAGCAGTGGGCCCATTCCACCAGGTCCTCACCGAAAACGTTGGTGACGGGAGACCCCCAAGCACCATGCTTGGCATTAAGGTCTCCCGCCACCAACACGGGGCGTGGAGCCGCCCTCTGGACCGCCACTTCGACGGCGGCCAAGAGGCGCTCAAACTCGGCCCGGCTGCGATTGGGGGAGAAGTACGTGGAAATTACCACTAATCCCCCCCATTGCGCCGCCACGAACCCCGGCCCCCTCTCCCTGAGGACGAGAGGGGGGCCAGTGCTCGCGGCGGGTCTTGCGATCGCAGCCAGGCCATCCGATGACCCCAGCCAACCGGTAGACGCCGGGATGGAATGTGGCTCTGCCACCACCGCCAGATCCGCCCCCCACCCCGCCATGTCCTGACACAACAGGTCCTGTGACGCGGCGGAGTGGTTGACGTTGACCTGCAGGATGACACCGATGGACCTACTGGGCATTAGCAGTGTCCATCGGTGTCCCCTCTGTTGCGGTGGCCGCAGAGCCTTCTTTTGCAGTGGCCGCAGAGCCGGCCGCGGGTGGTCCTGCTACAGGGCGGCCCCGAACCGGTGGCGCGTTGCAGGAGGAACCGGCCATTTTGTGGCCGCTGGGTAGACCCCTGTCCGCGCACAGCGCGCACTTTACAGGAGCCCTGCAGCCCGCGGCCAAGTGGCCCTCCTGCCCGCACCGGAAGCACTGGCGGCTCCTGTCCTTAGTGGACGGGCAGAGCGCCGCAGTATGCCCCCTCTCCATGCACCTGCGGCAGCGCATGGGGCGCTGATCCAGCAGGTGAACGGAGGCGGCGCTCCAGCCAACGGTCACCCTGCCCCTCTCCGCCAGCACTTTTGCGGCCTCTATGGGGCACGACACTCTAACTGAGCCTGTGCCCCACGCTCCCGGCGCTATGGTGCCCACCCGAAATTGTTCGGGAGGGCACTTGGCCACCTCTGCCAAGACGGCCCTCACTTCCTCGGGCGTGAGGGACTCGTCTAGCCCCCCTACGCGGACCTCCGCCATCTTGGTGGGCCGGGTTATCTCGGCCACCTCCCCGATCACCTCGACCAGTTTCTTGGCCAAGGTGTCGGCCTGGGAGGGGGAGGTCTCTTTCGGGAGCTCCAATAGGACGGCTCCCGTCATTGACCTCCTGAGTTTTCCCGACCCCACCCCGAGTTCGGTCAAATTGATGGCCGCCCTCGCCTTCCTGATGGCGTCCACGTAGGTGGCTCCTTCCCTCAGCGCCTCTGGCTTCAGGGACATGAGCACCGCGGGCCTTTTCGGTGCTTTGGGCTTTTTTGGCTTCTTCGGCCCAGCCGTCTCCGCCCCTGTTTTTGGCTTCTGGCCCGGAGCAGGAGCCGGGGCATTAGTGGCCTTCTTCTTGGTCTTTTTGACCACCGTTGCCCACGACTCCTTTTCCATGAGGAGGGGTTGTTCCTCCCTCGAGCCGCCAGCAACCTGCTCCACTGCGCGTGCCGGCCCGGGGGCAGGACCCTCCTCTGTCCTTGCGCGCCCGCTCGGTCCCTTGGCCTTTTGCGGCCTGGCCTTTTTAGGCAGGTTGGCCGGCGGCATAAGTGTCGCCGGCTCCTGCCCTCGTCTCTCCTTCTCTGGGGGCTGGCTCGCCCTCCTGTCAGCCGCCAGGGCGGGGCGGTGGGACCGCGCCGGCAGCAGGCGGCCGTCCTTCTCGAGGCCCTCCAGCTGCGCTTTGATGAACCCACCCAGGTGGTCCATCAGCGTGCGCTGGAGGGTCTCCATGCCCCGGGCAAAGACGTCCGGCGTTATGCCCTCGCAAGGGGGCTGCGGAACCGGCTCCGGGACCAGCTGCTGGGGCCGCTTCTTTTTAGAGCGAGGGCTTTCTCCTTCCGAGAAAGCCCTACGCAGAGCAGCCACCTCTTTCTGCAGGGCCGAAAGCTGCCCTAGCAGGCGCTTGTTTTCGGCCCTCAGTCTTTTAGCCTCATCGTCCTCTGTCCGGGAGGCCAGGGATTTGACCGCTTCGAGCATTTTGCTCGTTGCATCCCTGATCTCCCGGATGCAAGTCCCCTTTAAGTTCTTGGACTTTTTAATTATCCCCTCAATGGCTGCCGCCCCCTCCTCAGCCTTCGACCTAAGGTCGCTGGGTGCAGCCATCGAGGGGCCACTCCTTCCGTCTTGTCCCGCCGTGCGGGATTCGTTATCGGAGTCCGTAAGCGTGGCTTCCGAGTCCGATGGCCCATCTTTGAGAAATTGTCTGGCTCGGGAGAGCCCCACAGAATGTTGGGACCCGCCCCTGCCAGCACCCTTCTTCAGGATCTTGGGAGCCGGTCTATCCGGACTTCCGGACCCAGCTCCCTCACCTTCCGATGCACTGTTTGCCCAGCGCTTCCGCGAGGAATCGCTCCGGACAGACAGTGCATCACTCTCCCTCTCGCTTGACGCCACCCCGATCCCCGACGATCGTCCGGTGGGCGTCTCGCTCCTATCTTCCTCATTCCGACTTGTATCGCTTATCAAGTCGTTCATGGCTTGCCTTAAGGCGTTGGTAGTTGCCGTCTTTTTTGTTGTTGGTGTTTTTTTTGTTATTTTTAAATTCTCCATTCAGTTCCCACGATTCTTAGCGTTATATATGTCAACACATGAGCAGAGCGTCGTACTCAAGGTAAGCCTACATACTGTAGAGGGCGGCAGGTATCTACAGTGGGGAGCTCTAACGACTGGACTTCCTCCAGCCATTCATCCTCTCGCCGAGCCCCCAAAACTTAGGATTAGATTGCAATGTTCGACGGATTACTAGTCCGTCAGGTCTGCAATAACCTAGAGACGGGAACCTAACCTAACCTAACCTAACCAGTCTGGCTTGAGCTGCCGCCCCGAACGCCACGCTTAACCCGCGCTCCGTCAATTTAACTATTTAAAAATTCTCTAGAGTGGCAAAAGTTGCAAGACCCTATGGTGTTATACATCAAAATACGCGCCGTCGAAAACGCAGTGTAGTGGTGAAAGTTTTGTGAAGAAAAGTGGAAAATTGGCGGAGTTTTTGAGGAAAAACCCCAATTTAATGCTGGAAAAAACAAACAATAGTGATTATCTCGAAATCTAGATCGACGAGGGTGCATTTTTAGAGTGCCTCCTGGTCCGCCAAAACGAGCCCTACAAGATAGTGAAGACCTCCGATTTTTCCCGCGCCCCTACCGGAAAATACGGCGTTTTTTCTGGCCGAGAGGAAACACGAGGTCCCCCATTTGTGGGACCAAAACCACCCCTAGTGTACCTGGAGGAAGCGGGCTAGTGTGAGGACTCCATAAGTGAAAAAATTTTTCAAAAAGGTTAAGCCAGTGAGATTTTATTGAGCAAACAATATTTACAAAAACATTGTGCGGCTGTCAAAACGTCAGACCTTAGTTTAAGTGAAAAAATCTAGATTTTATCAGTGACGACCTAGTCTCAAAAATTAAAAGAAGAAGGGACATACAGTGAACTACGCGGAGGTGAAAAGGGAAAAATTTTTGGACATAAACTGTAAGTGAAAGAAATTAAATAGTAATAAGAGTGTTTTTCCCCAGCGGTAAAACCAACTTGGTTTTCTCCCGCATTAATACCGTAATAAGTCAATCAAATATAAATATTCTGTAAATATATAAATAGAAAAACATCCCCTAGATAGTAAATTAGCCCGTAAGAAATTTTAGTAAGAATCGGATGTGAAATAAAAAAGTTACAGCACTTTTTCCAAAACGCAAATTTTTTCCAAAAGTCCCGTATTTCTGACTCCAGAAAACCTTCGTAGCTCCAGAACGGGAGGTCCTAGGGGATGGGAAATTGATTGGGGGGTGGTTTTGAGTGGTGAGCCGCCATACAAAATTTTTCCCAGCCCTCTGTGACCCCGTACAAAAAAGCTCTGTTTCAAGCTACGTAATTATTTCCATTTTTTCTGAACTTGCCCTGGCCGGGTGACGCAGCGCCAAACATCAAACCATTTACTTAGGAAATTTTAAGTCATTTATTTATTATTTTCACATTTATTTACATTTATCTATATTCACATTTATTTACATTTATTTAAATTATTTACATTACATTTATTATCATTTACCGGATTTTATGGTGATTGACAACCATAAAGGCAGTCAACCGGCATAAAATTTGGTACCCCCACTCCACAGTCCTTCCGGTGTCCCTATTCAACCCTATTCCTGCCTGTATCTCGAAAACGGCTGGGAATTTCAAAATTCTGACCAAATTTTCCCCCCCCCTACTATCCACCTCCCAGCCGGAACCTATATTCCGATAGGACCCCTAAACCCCCATTTTGACCCCACTAACCTTGACCCCATCCAATACAGTTTTTCGATTATCTCGGGAACGGGAGGTCGTGGACCACCCGTGTTTGGGCTCTCTGTAACCGGGAGGAGGAGCCCGACCTTCTGGCCCCGGGAAATCTCTCCCCACCCATCTCCCCCACCCCTGACCACCCCTCTTCCACACCCCCACACGGACTCCCTCCCCTCCTCTCTCACATTTTCACACTGACCCTCCGTGCCCCTCAGGCTACCTTAACCACCCTCCCCCCCCAACTCCCTTCCCCCCCGCGGACTATCTCGGGAACCAGAGGTCGTGGACTACCCGAGTTTGGGTTCCTCTGAAGCAGGAGGAAGAGCCCGACCTCTTGGCCCCGAGGGAATTCCCCTCCTCACTCGTCCTGTCGCCAGTCCTGTCCTTTCCCTTCATTTTACTCACCTGGCGCTGCGTAGAAAATAGTTAATGGACAGGCTGTAGCTTTTTTAATTTGTGAATTCTATTTGTTAATCTTAATTTTAATTATAAATAGTAACTGATTAGTATTGTAAATTTTTAGGCTAGGTTAGTCATTATTATTGTTTTATTGTTGATCGTCCCTTTATTGGGGACGAATCTCTATTTGTAAAGGACCAGCTCTATCTAATAGAGGCGTTAAATTTGACACGATTTGACACCTGTGGCCAGTAGACTGCCGGCCGCTTGACTGTGGAGCCCGTAGACTCCCGGACGTGAGATTTAAAAGCTCTATTGGTGACAAAATATATTCATATTTATATTTAAATTTGTATTTACACGACCCAGTCCCTAGTGTTCTAGGGCTGGTATCTTAGTATTTTATTTCGCAGATCCCCCCTTTACAGGGATCACTGCAGACTTTCGTCAAATTTTAGACAGGTCTGTTTTTTTTTTTGTTTTGTTTTGTCTTATTCCTATTGACGCATACCTCTGACATGTTCGGAATAAGGACCCCACTAAAGAAGGGGGAGGGTGAGGAGAAAACACCACCAAAACCCACCAAAGCATCACCTCCAAATGTCCGTCGCAGTGTTGGAGACAGGGAGGCTGCTACAAGTACAGGTGTAAATCCTTCCCCAGCTACTAGGGCTATATTAGCTGGCCCCGTAAAAGCCATTCAAAACCCACTAGAGTCGCAGGAGAATAGACATAATCCTAAGGCTACCAAACTAATTCTGTCGCCAAAGTCATATTACGCGGATCGGTCAACTGAAGCCAGGGCCTGCCTGAATAAGGCCAAATTACACCTGAACGCTTCAAGGAACACCAAGACGGAAATTAAAAGCGCCGTCGTTGAAGCGCTGGATCGACTTTATCAGTTAGTGAAGGAAGCTGAAAGGGAGATCAAAGCCAAACATTCCGGAGGGACAATAGAAACCACATTGCCCATAGTTGCCCCCGCCGATGCTACCTTCACAACTAACGTCGAACCAAATTGGCTAGCAACGTGCATCGACGAACACTCGAAGTTGTTAGAAGAAAACACCAAGAGGATGAACGAATTAAAAGCCGTCATAGAAAAGGCTTCAACCGCAACGTACGCGAGTGTAACTGCGATAAACAGCGGGAAACCGAATCCAATGCGGAGTACGCTACACTCTATCGTAGTCACCTCAAAAGACGACACAGAAACAGGTGACGAAGTACTACATAAAATACGGCAGGCAGTTGATGCAAAAGAGGGCTGGGTTAGAGTCGAAAAGGTGCGAAAGGCAAAAGATAGGAAGGTCATAATGGGATTCCAGACCAGGGAGGAGAGGAATAAAATTAAAGACAGACTGGAAAGAGAAAGACGAGACCTCAGTGTCGAGGAAATGAAAAACAAAGACCCATTGCTTATCCTCAGGAGTGTTTTGTCTGCTAACACAGATGAGGACATTCTTAGGGCCATGAGGAACCAAAACAGGGATGTTTTTCGTGACCTCGACAAAGGGGAGGACAGGATTGAGGTGAAGTTCAGGAGGAAGACCAGGAATCCGCACACTAACCACGTTGTGGTCAGCGTTTCACCGATTATTTGGAGAAGGGCTACAGAAATCGGGTCCCTGCACGTGGATCTCCAGCGCGTTAGGGTAGAAGACCAAACCCCACTGGTACAGTGCACGCGCTGCCTTGGCTACGGGCATGGCAGACGGTTCTGTAAGGACTCGGCCGACTTGTGCAGTCACTGTGGCGGCCCGCATTTGAAGTCGTCATGCGCCGACTGGCTCGCTGGCGCTCCACCCAAATGTCAGAACTGCACAAGAGCCAAACTCGATGACGCTGATCACAACGCCTTTGACCCCACTTGCCCAGTGCGTCGTAAGTGGGATGAGATCGCCAGATCGACGGTGGCATACTGCTAAGGGCAACCCGGGCAACCCAAACCTCTATAGAGTGGTACAAGCCAACCTCCAGCGGAAAAGGCTTGCAACAGACGAGCTCCTATTGGAAGCCGCAAAGCGCGGAGCTGCTTTTGCTCTCCTTCAGGAACCCTACGTGGGGGGGGCCAGGGCTGTGAAAAACCGCAGGGGGGTTCGGATCTTCCAGAGCACCGACATTGGAGAGGGGACTGTAAAGGCCGCAATTGCGGTCTTTAATCAAGACCTTACAGTTACACAATACCCACAACTCACCACGAACAACATCGCCGTGGTGGGGATCAAGACCGGTGCCTGGAGGATTACTCTGGTCTCCTTGTATTTTGAGCCCGATCAACCGATAAGACCATACCTGGAGCACCTCAAACGCATCGAGGAAGACGTGGGTTCTAAAATGTTGATTGTTGGAGGAGATGTAAACGCAAAGAGCACCTGGTGGGGAAGCTTGTCCATCGACACCAGAGGCGAAGAAGTGTCCGGAGCTCTTGACGAGCTGGGTCTTAACATACTCAACAGAGGGGAAACTCCGACCTTCGACACGATCAGAGGGGGAAAACGGTACTGCAGCCACGTCGATATCACTGCATGTTCGACGGATATTCTGGACCTGGTAGACGACTGGAAGGTAGACGAGGGCCTCACGAGCTCGGACCACAACGGCATTGTTTTTAACATCAAGCTAGAAAGGTCAAAAGGCATAGAAATTAAAAGGACAACTAGAATTTTTAATACAAAAAAAGCAAATTGGTCTGAGTTTCGTGGAAAACTCAGCCAATTGATGCAAGAGAAACAAATAAATAAATTAGAAATAGATAAAATAAATACAGCAGAACAACTAAACAAAATTATAGAAGCCTTCACACAAGCAATAAGAGACGCATGCGCGTCATCAATGCCTATGAAAAAGACAAACGAAGTGCTCACTCTGCCGTGGTGGTCCGAGAAACTCGAGAGGATGAAGCGAGGAGTCGCGACTAGGAAACGCAGAATTAGATGCGCTGCACCAGCCCGAAGATCGAAGGTCGTCGAGGAGTACCTGAAACAGAAAGTTGAGTATGAAACGGAAGCAGCTAAAGATGTCGTCGAGAGTTGGAAGAACTTCTGGGCCAAACAAGACAGAGAGGGGGTTTGGGAGGGGATCTACCGGGTGATAGGGAGGACAAAGGGAAGGGGAGAGGACCAGCCACTGGTGAAGGACGGGAAGGTGCTGAACACGAAAGGTTCAGTGGAACTACTGGCGAATACCTTTTACCCGGAAGACTGTACTGATAATGACAGCATACACCACAGCCACATCAGAGAAAGGGCCAACGTTGTGAGTGCTGGAGAACAAGACAGCTCATGCGATCCACCATTCACAATGGTCGAACTGTTGACGGCGAGTGGATCCTTCAACCCCAAAAAAGCCCCGGGAGCGGACGGTCTTACCGCCGACATTTGCTGCCGAGCCATTGGATGTGCCCCCGAGGTGGCCCTTGCTCTCCTGAACGGCTGCCTGAAGTGTCGCCACTTCCCCGAAATCTGGAAGGAGGCGACTGTGATCGTCCTTAAGAAGCCGGGAAGAGACGATTACAGCACCCCAAAGGCGTACAGACCAATCGGCCTCTTGCCAATACTCGGCAAAATTTACGAGAAGATGGTAGTGGCCCGCCTCAAGTATCATCTGATCCCAAGGATGAGTACTCGACAGTATGGATTCATGCCGCAGAGGAGCACCGAGGACTCCCTCTATACCCTAGTGAAGCATATACGCAGTAAGCTGGAGCTTAAGAAAATAATAGTCGTGGTTTCATTGGATATAGAGGGAGCCTTCGACAGCGCATGGTGGCCAGCCATAAGAGTCCGACTGTCGGAGGAAAAATGTCCGATCGGCTTGAGGAGGGTCATTGACAGCTATCTCTGTGACAGAAGAGTCAGAGTGAGGTACGCGGGTGAGGAGTTCTGCAGGGCCACAAGTAAAGGATGTGTCCAGGGATCCATAGGGGGACCCATATTATGGAACCTTTTGCTGGACCCGCTTCTAAAGAGTTTGGAGGCGAGGGGTGACTATTGCCAGGCCTTTGCTGACGACGTTGTTCTGGTCTTCGATGGTGGCACATCGCTGGAGATCCAGGGACGTGCCAATGCCGCTCTCGAGCATGTTCGGGCGTGGGGTGTTCAAAACAAACTTAAATTTGCCCCGCACAAAACCAACGCAATGGTTATAACCCGCAAACTAATATTTGATACCCCGCGCCTGAGCATGGGCGGGATCGGCATTGCCATGTCCAAAGAGATCAAAATCCTGGGTGTCACCATCGACGAAAAGCTAACATTTAATACGCACGTCGCCAGCGTATGTAGGAGGGCAATAGGCATCCACAAACAGTTAACCAAGGCTGCAAAAACAAGCTGGGGACTTCATCCTGAGGTCATAAGAATAATATATGTGGCCGCCGTGGAACCAATCATCCTGTACGCGGCCAGCGTATGGGCTCCGGCCGCTAGAAAGCTGGGAGTCAGAAAGCAGTTGGGAACAGTTCAGCGCGGTATTGCACAGAGACTGTGTAAGGCATACCGGACGGTCTCCTTAAACTCTGCGTTGGTGCTGGCTGGTATACTACCCCTCGACCTCCGGGTTCGAGAGGCGGCATTGTTATATGAAGCCAGGAGGGGGGTGCCTCAGCCAGCACTCGGCGGCAGACTGGTCGAGCTGACTGCTTCGGCAATGGAGGCCCCACACCCCGCTGAGCGCACGGCGTTGGAGCTTGTAAGCCTGGTAAGCCAAGAGCAACTTGATGCCCAGAACGAACTTGAGGTTCGCATCTTCACGGACGGGAGCAGGATTGGGGACAAGGTTGGTGCAGCGCTCTCCATATGGAGAGGCGACGTTGAGACCGAAGTCCTCAAACTCGCTCTCCCACATTACTCCACCGTTTACCAGGCTGAGCTTCTGGCGATATGTGTTGCAACCAGGAAAATCCTGAAGTATAACGCGCAGTCGTTTGGAATCTTCAGCGACTCCATGGCAGCCCTTCAAACCATCCAAAACTACGACCGACACCACCCACTGGCAGTAGAGGCAAGGGCAAACTTGAAATCTTTGTCCATCCAAAACAGGGCCGTCACCTTGTTTTGGATCAAAGCTCACGCAGGATTGGTAGGGAATGAGAGGGCCGACGAGTTAGCCAAGAGAGCAGCTGAAGGTTCCAAACGAAAGCCCGACTACGACTTGTGTCCGGTTTCGTATGTCAAGAGATGCATTCGTATGGCAACTCTTGACGTGTCCGGTTTCGTATGTCAAGAGATGCATTCGTATGGCAACTCTTGACGAATGGAACCGGAGATACAGTTCTGAAGAAACTGCTTCAGTGACCAAATTGTTTTTCCCCGATGCGGTGGCTGCGTACAGGATAATTAGGAAATGTATAATAAGCAATGTTCTCACTTAAATCATGACAGGGCACGGTGGGTTCTCCGCATACTTGAGCCGTTTCAAGTGTAAGGAGAGCCCATCGTGCATCTGCGATCCCGAAATGGATGAAACGGTGCCACATGTATTATTCCAGTGTCCGGTCTTCGACAAAGAGAGACTAGAGGCCGAGCAGATACTTAACGCCAGACTTGTCGCCGAGAACTTGTGGCAGATAATGGCCGGTAAAAACAGAGAGCACCTATTAAAATATTGCACAAAAATATGCGAAAAGGTCATTAAAAGAAACAAGAACGCTTAAGGAACTAGTGTTTATATTGATATTCTAACCAATATCAAGGTAAACATTAAAAAACGGAACAAAACATCTATAAATAGAGCTCACAGCAACGAATTAAAAAATACTAATTTGTACAAACTGTAATTAACTCTGTAAAGCATGCAGAAATAATAAATATTACTTATGTCGGTAATTTTAAGTAGTAAATAAGAAATTGTAGTTAGTTAGAAATGTAAAATAAAACCTGTTATCATAATTATTGTGTGCACCTGAAAGGTACAAATAAATAAGAAATTAGAAAATAGATAGAATAATCTTTCATGTCTGTAATTAAAAGTAGAATATAAGAAACTGTAAATAAAAATCGAATAACTGTAAATAGATTTAAGTAAAAATAAGGAGATATGTAAAAAGAAAAGCAAAATAAAACCTGTTGTCATATTTATTGTGTACACCTGAAAAGCATAAATAAATAAAAATTAGAGAATAGGTACAGTAGCTGGGAATCCCACCCAGTATAGATGTGAATGAGGACGAATGATAGAAAGACACAGTATGAAGCATGAAAGTACGAGAGGCATAAATGCGAGAACTAGTATGAAAGAGTAGCTCAGCACAGGCTCCGATCATGTTGGAGGTAGTAGAAAAAAAAAAAAAAAAAAAAAAAAAAAAAAAAAAAAAAAAAAAAAAAAAAAAAAAAAAAAAACCTAACCTAACCTAACCTAACCTTTTTTTTTTTTTTGACGCTGTGGTAATGCATTTACGCACCATACCCCGAAGGGCGTGTGTGGGACTCGCCCAGCCGAAGCCGGGAATACCCACTAAACCCACAGCGGCACAACGACATCACCTGAGTGGCGGGGTCATGGGAAAATGGCACAGCCTAACTACCAATCCCCCGCCGGCGATTCCCGCCTAGGGCGGGCCCACAGTGGTCCCTCCACTCCACAGGGAGGGGCCGGGCTGGGTACGTCTTTTTGTGCGAGAAGACGCAGCAGCCAAGGGTTTTTAGCGAGGTGTCCTTCCTCTTAGCCCCACTCGTTTGCCCGGAGGCAAACGGGGCCCCCAGCTCCTCTCAATGAGGAGACCGGGTTGCCCGACGGTGACCCGGAGCTCGGGTCACGTCAGCCACCTCGAGTGGTGGCCGACCCGCCGCACGTGTGACCGCCGAAGCGGTCCCCGCATCTGGTTTTGGTCCGCGCCGGTAAACCGGTAACCCCCATATCTGGGGGCCGTTCCCCTATCCGCCACCTGGGGACGCGTCCGATGGCAGGCCAGAAACTGCGCACGGACCCCCCCGTGAACCTAACCTTGACGCTGTGGTAATGCATTTACGCACCATACCCCGAAGGGCGTGTGTGGGACTCGCCCAGCCGAAGCCGGGAATACCCACTAAACCCACAGCGGCACAACGACATCGCCTGAGTGGCGGGGTCATGGGAAATGGCAGAGCCTAACTACCAATCCCCCGCCGGCGATTCCCGCCTAGGGCGGGCCCACAGTGGTCCCTCCACTCCACAGGGAGGGGCCGGGCTGGGTACGTCTTTTGTGCGAGAAGACGCAGCAGCCAAGGGTTTTTTAGCGAGGTGTCCTTCCTCTTAGCCCCACTCGTTTGCCCGGAAGCAAACGGGGCCCCCAGCTCCTCTCAATGAGGAGACCTGGTTGCCCGACGGTGACCCGGAGTTCGGGTCACGTCAGCCACCTCGAGTGGTGGCCGACCCGCCGCACGTGTGACCGCCGAAGCGGTCCCCGCATCTGGTTTTGGTCCGCGCCGGTAAACCGGTAACCCCCATATCTGGGGGCCGTTCCCCTATCCGCCACCTGGGGACGCGTCCGATGGCAGGCCAGAAACTGCACACGGAAACCTAACCTAACCTCCGGCATCGCCATAGTGGCGGGGGAGTGGGAAACTAGCGCAGCCTGAGCTACCTCTCCCCCGCCGGCGAAACCCGCCTAAAAAGGCGGGCCCTCAATTGCCCCTCCCAGGGAGGGGCCGTGGCTCCCACGTGGTGAGCGATGTAAGGCGGGCGTCGGCCTCACGCCCGCCGCTCACCTCAGGGAGGGAGAAAGCGGGCGAAATCCCACCTTCTCCTCCCCCTACGCCGCCTGCGGAGCGCCGGAGCGAGGGGATCCTCCTCCCGCTCGCGCTCCGCGGCCTCCTTCTGCGACATCACGACCTCGCAGAAGGAGGCCATCGCCACCCAAGCCTCCTCGCTCCCCACCATCGCTCTGACGATGGCGGGCAGCGAGAGGTCCCCTCCAACCGCCGCGACAAGATCGCGACGCGGCACGGCCCACGACGGGCACACCGCGAGGGTGTGTTCCGCCGTGTCCTCCGCCGCGCCACAACCATGGCACGACGGTGTCTCCTCTCGTCCTATCAGGTGCAGGTACCTGCCGAAGCAGCCGTGACCGGAGAGCACCTGCACCAGACGGAAGGACAGGAATCCGTGACGCCTGTCGAGCCAGTCCTTCAGGACCGGCCCGACGGCGTCGAGGGTACGACGGCCGAACACCGCGGAGGCGAGGTCCCGCGTCCAATGCTGGACGATGGCGTCCCTCGCCTCCCGGCGGACGGCTTCCCTCACTTCTGGGGCCGGACGCTCGCCCGGCGCCCTGCGCCCCGCCGTCCACTCGTACACTCTGGCGAGCACCCACGCCTCGAGCTCCCAAGGCGGGGTGCCCGCCAGAGCGCACGCCGCTGCGAAGCCCACCGTGCGGTAGGCCCGCGATGCCCGCTGGGCGATGGCCCTTTGGGGCGTCCGAAGGGCGGTGAGGTTCTCCCTCCTATTGATGGAGTCCGCCCAAATAGGGGCCCCATAAAGGGCCATACTCCGCAGTATGCCGGCGTATAGACGCCGGCACCGCATGCTGGGCCCCCCCAGGTTTGGCATCAGCCACGAGAGGGCTCCCGCAGCCTTCAGCAGGCGCGTCGACAGCCCGCTGAAATGCGGGCCGAAGCGCCACCTGCTGTCCAACGTGAGGCCCAGATACTTCATCTGGGCCTCGACCCTGATCCTGACGCCCTCCACAAAAATGTGGGCGTCAGGTGGGGGGCGCTGCCGGGGGCCGTGAAAGAACACGGCCTCCGTTTTGTGCAGCGCCACCCTCAAGCCCAGGCGGCGGATCCTTCCCGCCACCAAGGATCCGCCCGCCGACGCTAAACTGGCCGCCTCCCGGAAGGTGCTCCCGCGGGAAGTGAGGAGAGTGTCATCCGCATAGCAGATGACACCCGTGCCTCGAAGGAGGGTTCCCCGCAGGAGCCAGTCATAACCGACGTTCCACAGAAGAGGCCCTAAAACAGACCCCTGTGGAACGCCGGCTCCAACAGCGTATCGCCGGAGCTGGCCAGCCCCGTCTACGAGGAGGACAGCACGGTCCTCCAAGTAGCTGGCCAGGAGGCCCCGTAAATACAGGGGCACTCCGTGGTACCGGAGCGCTTCCAGGATGGTGGAGTGGGGGATGGAATTGAAGGCGTTGGCAATGTCGAATGACACAGCCAACACTCCATCCCCCACTCGCACCGCCTCTGTCACCTGGCCCTTTAGACGGGCCAGGGCGTCCACTGTCGAACGACCAGCTCGAAATCCGAACTGGGCGTCCGACTGGTCCGGTCCCACGCCCCGCAGATGCCGCTTGAGACGGCCGGCGATAATCCCCTCGAACATTTTACCGACCTCATCGAGCAAAACGATGGGCCGATAAGCCGAGGGGGAGTCCGCCGGCCGCCCTTCCTTCCGGAGGAGGCACAGTTGGCCATCCCGCCATGGTTTCGGGAACCTCCCCAACGCGAAGCACGCGCTGAAGAGGTCCCGGAACCTGCTCTCCATTTCGGTGGCCGCGATGGCCACCACCCGTGCGGGGACCCCGTCCGGGCCGGGAGCCGTCTTTTTGGCGCGGAGACGAAGAGTCGCCGCGCCAAATTCTTCCTCTGAAACCGGAGGAGGAGGAGCTTCCTCCTCCGGTAGAGCCGCTCCCCTTGACGGGCACATCACTGGTGGGGCGAAGTGCGGATCCCTGCGCGGAAACAGGGACCGCACCACCCCATCCAGGAGCGCTGGTTCGAGGGTCTCGGCAACCGGGGGACCAATGCGGCGCAGTTTGTTACGCGCCGCCTTATATGGCCTCCCGAATGGGTCGTTGTCGAGACCCTCCAACAGCTCGGCCCTCGCCGCGTCCTTAGCGGCGCCGATGGCCGATTTGAAGGCCGCCCTCGCCTCCACGTATCTGGCGTAGAGGCGGTCCTCGTCGGCCAGATCTCGTCGGCGCCGCCGACGCGATCGGGTGTAGGCCCGCCGTGCCGCTACGCAGGTGGCCCGCAGCTTCGCCAACCCCTCCGACCACCAATAAACGGCGCGTCGGGGAGGCGGACGTCTCGACCGAGGCATGCTGGCGTTGCATACCTCGGTCAATGACCCCCTCAATCGGGCCGCCGCCGCGTCCACGTCCAGGACGTCCACGCCGGGACCTGGCCAAAGCCAGTCCTGGACGAACGCGGCCTCCCTTGCCGCCTCCCGATCCAGGTGGGTCAGAGCCCACCTTGGAAACGGGGATCGGCCCGACGATGAGGGGGTGCTGCGGCGCCCCCGTGGATTCTGGGGGGAGATCTCGAATCGCACGTAGCGGTGATCCGAGATCGTCTCCTCCAGTTCCACCCTCCAGTTCTGAATGCGGGCGGCCAGTGCGGGCGTGGCGAAGGTGAGGTCCACTATGGACCCGCCCTGCCGCCGCACGCACGTCCGGACGCTCCCCCTATTCAAGAGGGAGAGCCCAGACGCGGCCGCCCACAATTCGACCGCCCGTCCGCGAGCGTCGGTGGCCGGGTTTCCCCAGACCACCGATTTGGCATTCAAGTCTCCCAGCACGGAGACCTGACGTGGCGCCGTCCTCCCGATGACCGCCGTCAGGACCCCGAGGAAATCCTCGAAGTCCTGGAGAGGGCGGTTTGGGGAGAAGTAGACCCCCACAAGGGCCAACCCTCCCCACGCGGCGGCCACGTATCCCGGTCCCCTCTCTAAGAGCGAGAGGGGAGGGGAGTCCGAGGAAGACCGCGCCACGATTGCCACCGAGCCGTCACTGTCTCCCAGCCAACTTGCTGGGAGTGAAGTACGGCTCGGCCACCACTGCCACATCCACCAACCACTCGGCCATTGACTGCACCAGTAAGTCCTGGGCAGCCCGGCAGTGGCTGGTGTTTGCCTGCAGGATGCGATGGTCGGTACCCATTATTCGACCATCGCATCACCCTCGGCCACCGCCGCTGATGGGATATCAGTGGGGGTGGTGGCAGCAGCGGCAGGACGGCTTATAGCCGCCTGCGGCTTGCCCTTCTTAGAGGGGGGTCGGCATAAGCTCCCCCCCATCACGTGGTCCGCTGGGCGACCACTGTCGGCGCACGCCGCGCAGTGCGGCTTGGCGGCCTCGCACGAGCCTGCCTTATGCCCCTGTTGCCCGCAGCGGAAGCACGTGTCCGCCCTATCTACTGTGGACGGACACATGGCTCGGGTGTGGCCGATTCCCAAGCACTTGAAGCAGCGCATCGGCGCTGCCTCAAGAACCCGGATCACGGCCCGGCTGAAGCCCACTAGTAGCCGTCCCTGGCATTTTGCCTGGACGGCCAACACTGCGGCGACTGGGCACCGCAGCCGGATAGAGCCCAGTCCACCGCGGCCGGGTCTAATGTCCCGAGCCCGTACCGCTGCGGGTTCGCAGCCACCGGCCTTCGCGACTGCCTCCACCACCTCCTCCTTGGCGACCGAGTCATCTAGACCGGTCACTTCAATGGCTGTGGTTTTGGTCGGCCTGGCGACCTTCGCCACGTCGGCAAGTACCCCCCTCAACTTGCCGGCGAACAAGTCAGCGTTCCTGCCGCCGTCCTCCCCTGGAAACTCGAAGAGTCGAGCTCCGGTTTGGGTCCGACGGCAGGTACCGAGCCCCAACTCGGCGGGATCAACGACGGCACGAGCCCGTCTCAGGACGGACTCGTAGGTGACGCCCCTCTCGGCGGCCTCGGGGACAATCGTCACCGTCACCGCCGCAGTTTTGGGAGGCACCAGCTTCGGTGCCCTTTTGGCTGCCGAGGCAGCCGCCGGGGCTGCTGCCGAGGCAGCCGCCGGGGCTGCTGCCGAGGCAGCCGTCGGGGCTGCTGCCGAGGCAGCCGCCGAGGCCTGGGTCGCCTTCTTCTTGCCCCTTTTCACCACCCCTGACCACGGCTGGTTGGACAGGGTGGCGGAGGGGAGGAGGGCGTCTCCCTCCTGAACCTGGGGGGCGGGTGCCGCGATGCAAACCGGCCCCGGTTCGGCGCCCGCACTCGCACTGGGAGGAGGCAGAGCCCCCTGCGACTTTTTCCCCTTCCCTTTTCCCTTTGAGGGCTTCGGGGCCTGGGGAGCCGCTGTCGGCGCCTTATCCGCCGCTAGTGGCGGACGAAGACGCTTTCCGGCAGCAGGCGGTCCTCGATGCCTGCAAAGCAGGCCCGGGTGAACGCCCTCTCCTCCATGACCACCTTACGGATTACTTCCTCAAGGTTGGAGGAGGGGGGGGAGGGAACCGCTGCCGACGGGGCCTTAGAGGGCGGGGCCGTAGCCTCAGCCAGCTTCTTGTGAAGCTGGCTGACCTCCGCTTGCAGGCGGTCCACCCTCGCCTGCATGAGTTAATAAACTAACCCAACAGTTCTGCTGGTAACGTGACGTAACGTGAGAAATGCCGTGGGCTTACGCTGTTCAGCTTGACCACAATCGGCATTGAACCATGGGCTAGCTGAGCCACCGACGGGCACGTCGCTGAAGGGGATAAAGTACTCCATAGGTTGACGCACCATATCGGTTATAGCGTCCGCACAGCTCGACGGATTGTCAGAAGAGAAGCAGACCTGCTGCCAAGGATAAGACGCAAAGAAGTGGCGCATCTCATCTCAATCTGCTGACTTGTATCGCCACATTCGTCGTACACCACGTGAGTGACAATCTGGTAGGGAGAAGGACGATACAGACTTCACCAGACAGTGGTCTGAAACTCTGAAGTTCCCAACGGTGAGGAAACTGTTACAACACATCTGTCCAGATCAGTGGTCAGCAGAAGGTCCAGACAATTGGTAGTATGATCAACTAGGTCAGGCACCCCAGGCGCTTGCTCTACCAGCTGGGAAAGGCCCATTGAAAGCGCAAAGTGTGTTATCTTCGGGTTTCAACTCTTCATCTTTTATTAGACCACTAGATTCTACTTGTCTATATCGTAAACATAATACCTGAATCTAATAAATTAGTATTGCGGTTTGGTATAACATCTGTATAAATGTTATCTAAGCATAGCGCCAGTAGCAGTTACTCTAGTGGGCTCAGGAAATAGGTTGATAAGATTGTATGACAGAAACAAACTTACCAATAATATTATGGGCACGGTCATCATCTTGCATAAGTTGGAACTCCTGACCCATTTGTGCCCTGTGTGGGATAATCACAGGTTCCACTACCTTTTTTTTTGTTTGGGATGGGAAATCATCAAATGACCTCTCCCGCTCTGGGTGGAGCGGACGGTCAGACTTTTACTGACTAAAATCACTCGTGTTCCTTCAGTTGCCTGTAAGCCAGGGCCATGGTTTCTTTTATAACCAACCCGCAACCCTGACCCAGGAGGTATCCATCTTTGTGGACCCCGTCACGATGTGCTGACATCTCTTTGAGGCGTGCGTGAAACACAACGCGCCATTGGCTCGGGCCTGGTCCTTACCGGGCGGTAAGCTGCCCCCTGCTCACCGCTCGCAAGCCCGCGGCTACGGTCGCCGGGAGTTCGATGTTGTCTCCCGACCAGGGCATCTCCTGCGGAGTCTAGAGGCGCGAGGGCGCTGGGATTCCCGCTCCCCTACGCGCTCCGCCTCCTTTTGCTAGCATCACTGCTTCTCAGAAGGAGGTGACGGGCAGTCATGCGCTCTCGCTGCGGACCATGGCCTGGACCAGGGTCGGACGCGAGAGATCGCCGCTACGAGGACACGGTGATACTCTACCCAAGCCGGACAGACCTCCACTGTATGCTCCACCATGCGCGTTCCATACGATGGTGACACCCTGGCGTTTCCTCCCGCATTATACGGAACGGGAACCTGCCGAAAAACCGTGTCCGGTGAGGAACCGTGTCCGGTGAGGAACCGTGTCCGCGTCAGGCGGAAGATGAGGGCGCCGGGCGCTATGGCGCCTCTCTAGCTACTCCTCAAAGAGGGGGCTTCCCGCGGCTATTGTGGCGTGTCCAGGTTCCACTACCTCATTGCAGTATTTAAAGGCATTCTTGTATCCTCTTATCCAAATGAAATCGGTTCGTGCACCCATACTAATACCTGCCCATACCATGATAGTCTCGCCTTGATATGAATGGACTTTTTGTGGATGCTGGAGACGGCTTAGTCTACCAGGAACTCGCCAAACCCTTCATCATCATCATCATCAGCCGTCAGTCCGTCCACTGCTAGACATAGGCCTCCTTCATGGCACGCCAACAAGCTCGAGCCTGAGCAGTTCTCCGCCAGCCACTACCAGCCACCTTTTTGATGTCGTCGCTCCATCTAGCCCAAGGGCGTCCCACGCTACGTTTGCCGAGACGCGGTCTCCACTCGAGGACTCGTTTACCCCAACGGTTGTCGGTCCTGCGGCATATGTGACCAGCCCATTGCCACTTCAGCTTGCTAATCCTCTCAGCTATGTCGGTGACTCTGGTCCTCTGTCGGATCACCTCATTTCTGATGCGGTCCTTCAGAGAGACGCCCAACATAGCCCGCTCCATAGCTCGCTGAGTGACTTTAAACTTATGGCCTAGTCTGACTGTTAGTGTCCACGTCTCGGCTCCGTAAGTCATGACGGGTAGGACGCATTGGTTGAAGATTTTTGTCTTCAAACATTGGGGTATGGGCGACGAAAATAAACACCCAAACCCTTAATCTTCGTGAATTCGAATGAAATCAAAACCGAGAATTATCAGAAAAAAAGCACTATGGACCATTGCTTATTACTCCATACGAAATGTCTTCTCGCAAAACTGGAACCCGAAGCGATCTGCGAGAACGAGGACCAGCTTTATGTAATCTTCTTATAGTTTGATCACTAACCAACCATTGGTGGTCAGATTGTAGTCGTGTTGAACCATTTGCATAGCCGTAATATTGGGTTGTCTGCTACCGATATTTTGAAGATAACTGACCTGTCTAGGAGTAGTGATGCGATTTCTGCCTGAATGTCGTTCAGAAACATCATCTGTAGCACGATAACGTGATCATAACCTGGGGATTACATTTTGGCCGGTTTGCAGAGTTTCAGCGATCACGCGCTGTATAGCACCAGCTTCCAACATGCATACAGCTCTAATCCGCTCTTTCCCTTCAAATGTCGACGTGACATAATAATAAATGTAACACACGTTTCAATTAGAATGAAGAAAGTGTTTGATCTTTTTTAATTTTACCTACTGTTTTATTGTAACATGATCTAACTTTTCGACCGCAAAATTCGATTAATCTTTGTTCTTTTGTTTCAAAATGAGTTTTTGTTTTTTATTTATTTTGAAAGAGGTGGTGGAGAAAAAATATTTTATACAAAAACTTTTTTACTTTTTTATACTGTAAATAGTTTTTAGGATGAGAAATATTTCATGTAATATGCCTATTTCTGATGTGTGTAGTTTGCTTTGTTAAGGTTTCTAACCACCAGTATGATGTTTCTTTCAGACACTCATAAACTTTTTGAAGAACTATGTGAAGCCCGGAAATATCCCCCTTGATAAGAAAGTTCATGTATTTCTTTGGTTATTGGTGAGTGATTGTTCTTATAATGACATAGGTAAGCTATTTGGCTTGCATAAATCATCAGTGAGTTATATATTTAATGAGATAGCTACGCACCTTACTGAACATAGGTTTAGTTTTATTAGCTGGCCGTCAGTAGAGGAACAACATATTACGAGAATAAAGGTGAACAGCAGATTTAAGTTTCCCAACTGTGTAGGTTTTATTGATTGTTGTCGTTTTAAAGTTGGGTCTAAAAGAAATAAAAAAGATAAGCCAGATATTGTTCTCTTACAAGCAGTCTGTGATGAGTCTCTAATATTCCTAGATATTCATGTAGGTGAAATAGGAAAGACGAGAAAAAACAGAGTTTTTAAAGAAAGTGCTTTAGCACATCAGCTGAAGAATTTTGTGGTGTTTGAGAATCACATTTTGGGTGACTCTGAATATAAATTAAAGAAAAATTTAATTATTCCATTTACAAGCGAGGAGTTGTTAACTAGTGAAGAGATGAAATTTAATGAGATTCACTGGAAGACCCGCAGCTATATTGGTCATGCATTTGAATTACTGAAGGAGAGATTTAGGAAGTTGAATCATATTGATGTTGTGAAGGCCGAGTCTGTTAATCTACTATTATCTGTGGCATGCATATTGCACAACTTTATACTCATACATGAAGGGTGCTCAGAAGTGAAGGAGGAGGCCATAGCTTGTGATGATGGCGTCACTATCAACACCAGTATTGTGCAAACAGCTTTAGAAAAGAGACAGTTTTTGTGTAATTATATTAATTATATTGACACAGAAAATGTTTGAAGACGTTTCAAAGGATCAATAGTAAAGGATAAACTTGATATCAAGAGATAAACTTGTTAATTTTGATCTCAATTAATAATAAAATAATAATGTAAGTTACTTAAAAATCTATTTTATTATTATCTCACAAAGCAACACACACATTATTTTTGGTAACCAAGTGTACAAATATGCATTGAATAGGGTGCATGAAGATAATTAACACCAGCATTCACCACGCACGGACACTATGGACGTCAGGATTTCATTGATTCGGACGGTACCGATAGCTGTTCACAGTGTACAGCACATTTACCTACAGTTTGATGTACAATGGGTAACCACAAGTAAAGCGCGCGTCTCTTTGTAAAAATAATGTACTACTTCTTTGTATATTAATAATTCAATAAAACCACTTTTTATTGTTTTAATACTTATATTTTCTTTCTAGTACTGAAATTTGTATAATTGCCAGCATTATGATATAAAAAATATAATAAATAAAACATATTTTTTGAGTGAGTAGTGAGTACTAATGACATTATTTGGATGACATTACGGTATGTATTTAATTTAACATAACAATATCGGTATTATTATAAATGATCCAAAAATGTAGATATTAATATTTAATTATTTATTATACACACTAAATCATTTTGAAAGGAAACGTTTTGTGATACTCACTTTATTTATACGTACAGAGATAAATCGCTTAGTATATATTCATACCCTCTACTGCTTATTTACTTTTATGTACAGAAATAGATAGTTATTTAATTTTTGCTTAACTTAAAGAGACTTTGATTGTTTTACGGTGGGAATACTAGCTCATTTTTAGATGTCTGGTGGTTATTTCAGCCTAATAATTATTTTAACCCACATGAATAGTAAGGTCACGATTTATATACATAAAGATGAAATTAAGTCCATGGTATAGATGCATATCTGCATAGGAATACATACCTATTAGCTAGTCAAGCTTATTTGGTTTGACATTAGTACATTGATATTGAGAACAAAATAAATTTGTTTTTATAATATTTTACAAATAAATAGGTAAATAATTTTCTCTGTCCCGATGTATCCTACATAACATTAGGCACTAAATTGGCAACCTACAAGGCACTATGCACTTAGCACAGCAATACATGCTATAATAATAATTATATTATGATTTTATATTGTAACAAAATGTATACCTCTATTATTTACTACAGCTCATAATAATATTTTGCGGTTCTTATTAAACATTGATTTAAAGAAGTTCATCGATATTATGAAAACGATTTTCTATAGCTAGCACAGCTAAGTTATTACATGGGTAAAAATCGGTCTGTTTTAATCATGTAAACAGAATTTCTATGTTCGCTTCTGCAGATTAAATGTGCCTAACGAAATTAAAATACATACTTACTAAGTCAAATGATATTCATTACATTTTGAATATCGCTGTCATTTCGCTAAAATCATGCGCTGACCATGTCAAGCCATGATATCGATGAGCCTGTATGGCTGTAGATACTAGTAACAATACAACGCTATATACACATTTAATTATATTTACACTTATAGCTGCACCTTGATATTATTTCCTACGTATTTAGGATTATGGAATGTCATAAAAACTGTACCTAAACTAATACTAAAGCCAAATATTTACAATCGGTGTATAATAAATGAGTCCTATCAGTCTGATTTATTGTTGTCCTTTAATTTATATGAACGATGTAACGATTTTTTATCATTTATAATCGATATCATTTAATGATTTCATCTAAAAACAACAATAACACTTTCTACTCTTTAGAAACACACTCCCCAAATGTTTACAGTCATTTTGATAATATATCATTCTTAAATGCAATATTCACCGTCCATTTATTTGAGTAAATAACAACATTAGCTATAAGGAATAACCAGTAGACTGTACACAGACAGGAGACGAGACACATTATTTACACAAATCATAGTAAACAAAACACTGAGTCCCCATTTAAACACTGTCTTAGCCGAACGTTTTCGGAAGACTTGGCACACGCGACACGATAATATCGTCTCAATCACTTGTCAATGGATCCATACACAGTTTGTTTCGGTATTTTTCAAATATAAGTTTTTTTAACTTTCTGTAGGGTTCCGCACTTGAGATCCTTGTCGAGGGACTCTGTAGAGTTCCGCAAGTCAAGCGTGCGCTCCTTACCGAGCTCCATGTGTAAATTGTCCTGTTTGGGACAAACATTCGCCACCATGTTCACGTTTTTCGACCGAGGTATATACGCAGTATTGGCATTCAACGGGGTCTCCAACGGGCTTAATCTGAAATAGACACTTTAATTTACTAAAGTTATTGATTATTGTTGTCATATTTATAACCTACTGTAAAAAGTTTATCGTGTTATTGTACAGTGATTTGCTAATGTGTTTCTATCATTAGCATGTTTCTCATCAAGGTTGATTTATATGTAGAGATATGTTACATGTGTTGTGCAAAAACGATTTGTGACTAAGCATGTCGGATCTGTACAAGGTCAAAGAAAACAATAATAACTAGTGCGAGGGCTTAAATGTGGCAAAAATTTTCAGCGACCATTTGCGGATTAGGTACAACTATGACTCACTTCTGGAAATCATAAAAACTCGCCTGTAAAGGAAAACTGGAATGTCAGTCATGCTATGAGAACTTTTCATACGAATTCATATTAGTTTAAATATTATGTATTAGAAAATGTAAGTAGGTACCTGTTCAAATGATTGTGTTGTTCATTGAAGGGTGAGGTATCGGTAAAAAAGGGGTGTCGAAATCGCCGGGAAAAAAGGTATCCGATTACGAATCCGACCATAAGTGTGACGAGACAAGACGCTACTACAGCCGTCAGCAATGCTTGTGCGCTGTAGATGTTGCCGTCAGCAGCCTCCACAGTTAGCAAGTCTGCAGAATTAAAAGTTTGGGTAAAAAACTGAAAATCCTCATGACCCAAGATGAAAACATATTTGTCACCAAAATCAGTTTATATTTTTTTTATAATACTTTGTATTTACCTGTCTCATGTTTATTGTTACTAGTTTTATCGTCCGATAAAACATTCGTTTCGACAACTTCTATTAATATTTCATTTTGGATATCGTCAGTTTTCTGTCGCAAATCTGATTCTGATTGGGAAGGCTTCTTAGTGCCTGGATTTCTATTGCTATGTCTATCACCCGGCAAGAGGGCTGGCAATTTATTACATATATCAGTCTTTCCATATTCTACATTTTGTAGAAACCTCTCGGGATTAGGAAATTGCCTGTTTCCAACCCAAGAGCATACTTGCTGCTTGGAGTCCCACGCACAGTGTGGGTCTTGCAACGCAACACAGTCCCTGAAACCAAAGCATAATTTATTAGTTATTTTGTTTGTTTTAATGAATATGTGTCGATATTGTAAGTTTTTTGAAAGTTAAAATTTTTACCTGCACGATAGCACGTTTCCACAATGGGATAGAGTCACAGCTCTGATTATATCGCCAGAGGCAACGATTAATTTTTCTGTGGTTAGGGCGACATGCATTTGTTTTATGGGCACGCCTTGAGGTAATACTTGTACTTCTGAAATGACAGCTGTTCTAACAGGGTTTCTACTATACTCGTCGACACTGGCATCAAAATCTCCTTCATTAGCTGCTACATTTACAGCTTTGATAACTCTTCCGTCATCTGTTCCGATGTACATAACGTCATACTTGTTTCCATTCATCGCTTGAACTTGGGGATGCACGGCGATGGCGGAAAATCTATATTGTAAACTAACTCTAATGAGAACTGGCCGCGCTAAGAATGATGGAACAGCTTTATCCATTAGTGGGTGTGTTTTTATAAAATTCACTGCTGAATCAGAGAGTGTTCTGCTGTCTTCAACGCAAGATCCCGGTCGTTTTTCTGGTAATTTTTCTTTTTCTAGAGGCAACCAGTTCGAGTTCATGCCCTCTTGGCCTTTGAATGGTCCCTCAAAGGCATCTATGATATCCCTCATTGCGAAAGCGCATACAGCTGAGCCTCCTATTGCATTCTGAGGTGTAGTAAATACTGCGTATATTATATCATTTTTGCTACTACTTTTACCATACATTCCATTTATAAGTTCAGTCGTAGCCTCTGTAAAAAAAAAAACAAATTAAAACCGGCCGTATTAAAATTTTACATGGAATACAAAATCTCTAAGAAACCCGGGAAACTTACGAATTTCATCAAAGTAGAAAGGATACTCTCCAGGCATGGAACAATTTAGGCGGGTTTTCAAGAACGAAGTCCAACGGTCGCTAAACGTATGAGGTCCTCCTTTATCATTAAGGCAGATCCTTGCTACTCTCGAGTACACTGCCTGCAGACATAAAATGAACAATTTGAAACTATCACAAAAGTAATAAAATTTAGGTAAGTATAGTAAAATAAAATCAATTTACATAACACGATATAAAAATGGTTCCTATGTATATAAAAAAAAAAAACTGACCTTGCCGCAGTTCATGAATTCGACAGCAGTTTCGCGATAGAAGAAGTAAACATGGCTGGTAGAAGCTACAGCTCCCACAAATGAAGGATCGTTGAGCAGTCGAAGATCCGAGCGCTCAGTTCGTACTGGTTCGCGATAGATCAGGGGATCGCCTCCAGAAAAATCGGCTGCCGTTGCTGTGTATAATTGACCGTCTGAAAGAAAGGAAGATTGTTTATACAAAGTAGGTACTATAAATGAACAAATCCGTGTAAGCGGGTAACTGTGTCTAGTATTGTTGTTTCATTTTTGTCGCTTTGCTTTGGTAAAATACCAATTTTAATCTCTTCAGCTAAATAATAAAATCAATACCAATTAAAGAAAATTAAAAAATCTAACTTTGCTTACCAACAAAAATTGCAGTCGAATTATGTTGTGGATCGTAAGGACAGCGGCCGGATCCGTCGATTTCTTCTAGATGGTGGTTTGGTGGGTGCCTTGCGTATCGTCGACATAACGGCTTGAATGCATTGGTGCCACACACCAACAGACGTCCGTGCGACCGGGCTGCTACTCGTGGATAATTCTGACATTCATCAGCAGACTTGCCCTTTAATTGGCATAGCTCCCTGTGTGCGTCCGTCGATTGCCACTCTAAACGCTGTGGGTAAAATTATTTACGTTTATAGGTATTATCGATTTTATCGAAAGATGTGCATTCAATGCAGTAAAACTGTGTAAAATGTAAATCGTATCCAAAAATTTGAATTTGGTAATTGAACTCAAATATTGCATTGCAAAACCAGCACTCTCAGTCGAGCGCGTTAGTTAATGCGATGGCCCCAGCGCCCACAGCAGGCCTGCGTTAGCTAACCGACACGATGGCAACTACGTTCTGTCCAAACAACCAGACTTACACGACAAATAGTACGGTATTTATAAGTCTGGTTGTCTCGTGACTTATATTTGACTTAATATTATTTATTAATTTGATATCTTTCGTCAACACTTGTTTTCTTATTTATTTAAATAATCTAATCTGGGATTTACGTCGGTTCGAGAAATTAATTTTCTTTGAGCATAATAAATAAAGTTAATACGGCGCAAATGTTTTAGCCAGTTTGAACAATTTATACCTACTGTAACTAACTTTTAAAAGTCTGTTTTGCAAATGTGGCTAGTACCTACTAGTAGCAAATAAATTCGCTAATTTTGTGCTGTATGGCTATAGTTGCCCATCTTTCACATTACATATATTTAATCAACGTTCTGGTACTTTTAACGCTACATGTTGATGTCAAAATGCAAACCTACATCTAAATTGTGGAAAATAACGTGCAGTTATCTTCGCGCCAATTTATCGATAGCGGTATCGATAATATCCATCGTTATCAGTGTAAAAATACTAAAACCTACACTCTCATTTGCACCGAAAATATAATTACTGTAGAATTATTTTTATAAAAGTAGGTAGCATTTACCTTCTGGGGGAAAGATTGAAAATACACTGGCATACAAAACAAGTTGTTCAGGTTGAAGAAAATAAGTGTATAGATAGATATGATTAGTATTCGGGCGAGGCAGAGCTGGCCAGTGCCGCCGTCCGTGCATAATTCAACGCATCACCGCACTGGCCAGCTGTAATATGTGACGAGTAATTTAAACACCGAACCCCACGTTTAAGTCGAACCTTTGAATGCTATGTTTTTTTTTAGAAATGACCATACATTTGTAATTTGTTGGCACTGAAATTTTCCTAGGTAATATAGGTTTATAACTCGCGCAGTTAAAGAAAAGATCTGAAAATGGCGGCGGCTACTTATGGTACGGTTTACAAAACAAGTTTGGTTCTATGGGTCGTTACGCCTTTTTCAAGAAACGTAACATAACCAGTTACTTGGTCGAATAAAAAGAGATATTTTTGTAGCTAGTTATTTTCATTCGACTACTGTGATTGTTTACATAATTATACCTCCACCAACTATACAGTTACTCACGAAACGAAACTAAATTAAATCACTTTCTTGAGTGTGTTGTTATACAGTTAATTATTTTTTTAGCTAATATTCTATTATATAATTGTAATATAGTTTGTCAAATATTATATAATTATATTACTAATATTAAATTATTCTTTTAGCCAATAATAGTAAAAATAATATTACTAAGTAAGGAGCAAAGGTACATAAAATACTGGATTTTAAAATTTGTCTTTATTAATTATAAAAATACCTGATAAAATATCTGAGAAAAAGGTTTTATAAACCGCTTGGCCCAGCAATATCTGGATCATCTGAACCCATTATTGGTTCAATCCCCTCCATTAATTCGTTATAATCATCCATGGACTGGTCACTTTCACAGTCTTGGTCGTCACATTCGTCACTTTCATCTTCGGTGTCGCTATTCATGCCCACACTGATAATGAAATCCTCTAGTTCACTCTCCCTGCCTACATCGCGATTCCAGTATGCTTCTTCGACTTTCTTTATGTGATTTATTTGTTTCTTCCATTCGTCTTGTGTAATTGAAGCTATGGCCTCTTTTGTCAAGTCCTCAATTTTATTTTCGTGTTGCTCCACATTTTTATCTGCGACCCGTTGTTTTATTAAATTCCAAACATGTTCTATGGGGTTCAGGTCGCAGTTGTAAGGAGGGAGTCTGAGAACTTCATGGCCATGCTCACGTAGAAGTTCGTCTACCACATACTTTTTTTCGGGGCGATGGTGTTTTAGATGCACGAGCAGCTCTGCTTTAGTCCAGTCTTCTTCGAATGCCACACCGTGCTCGTGCATCCATTTCTTTATATCCGCTTTGCGGGTTGCAGTCGTTGGCGCTTTATCCAACTGCATGCTGTGGTAAGATGCATTATCCATGACGAGAATGGAGTTTTGAGGCAGATTTGGTATAAGTTTTTCGTTCAAATATTTTGTAAAGTTATTACCATCCATCTCGTCATGGTAGTCGCCTTTTTTTGATTTTGCTTTGAATAATAATCCTGCACCCTCCACAAACCCATCCTCTGAGCCGGCATGAACCATCACCCACCTTTGTCCAGGACTATCATTTTTTCGAATGCCTTCGTTGGTGGATGACTGCCAGCACTTGCTGACAGTATAATGAGCATGGATCCACGACTCATCCATGTATACAACTTTCTTTTTTTCCGCACCCATGGCATCATTTTGTCGGAGGCGGCGTAAATATTTCACTCGCCAGGCTTTTATATTATCGCGCTCTATGAGCACCATTCGGTTCTGGCGACATTTTTTAAATCGAAATCCGAGCTTTTCTTTTAAAATCTTTCTTAACGTCGTTTTGGAGCCTGTATAGTTTAAATCAGCTTTTGCTGATGCCATAATCTTGTTCAGCGTAGGTACCTCCTTTCGAACGTCATATATTGAGGCCACAATATTTCTAATGGCACATAAACTGAAGTTATCCATGGGGACACGCGTATTGTTTTTGCCTTTTCTACCCTTACTCGGCGTACGGATTTTAGTGTTGGTTTGTTTTGCAAGTTTACCTGAAATAATAGTAAAATATTATAATAGAATAGTAATATGATGGCTTTATTTTAATTAGGGTTTTTATGAACTGAAACATGCTAAAATATGCTGGACGCTCTTTTATAGCGTGAAGTCATTAAAATATACCTTTCTCTGCTATAGCTCTTCGTGGGTACTATAGAGTCCAGAGATTATTAGGTTAGAAGAATAAATTACTATGATAATGCACCTTGGGTACTGAGTCGCCCAGGCTATCAATATGATGAAAGGTCGATTTTTGTTTGCGTTATCCTAAGTTTATTTAAGTTTTGATGACAATAAGCATGCTATCCGAGTTTCTTGGATACTTTTAGTATCAGTTTAATAGTATGTTTTAGTATGGAAGTTAACTTCAAAGAACTTAACACTTTATAGAAGTTAACTTAACTTTGTTACTAATAACAGCGAAGCAAAAACAAAAAATGTCACATCTGGGTGATATAGATGGTAAATTTAACTGAAAAAGCATATTATAGACAGAACAGAGCTAAGCACAAACTGATAGTTTATTGGTAATTACCTTCTCTCTTAATTTTCGATATAGTAGACATCGATAAATTAGTCGCCATCGCTGCGCGTGCAGCGCTGTACTTGAGCGGATGGTAGCGCTCCAAGTTCTTCTCTTCTTCAAAGTATTTTATCACGTTGTAAACAATTTCACGCGCATCACTGTGTAGAATCTTTCCACGTTTTCGTGAAGCCATTGTTCAATCACAAACCAAATGATAAAATAATAAAATGTCAACGTTAGTACTAAAAACTTAACAAAAATAAATAACAATCAAACGTAACGCAAACAAATAACAATTAAACTCAACAAAAACAATAATATCAACAAAATAACAGAGACTTTAGCGGAACGAAAGTAACGATAACTCGGAGTGCGTCAAAGTAGCTTGGAAAGCGAATCCTGACTGATTGTTATTTTTTTGCAGCTCTTACTTCACTGTGTGAGTATAGACAGCGATAGAGAGTGAGCGAGAACGCATGCGCGCGGACGCCATTTACAGATCTTTTCTTTAAGTGCCCAAGTTATACCTCTGTATCGCATTAGCTTAGGGGTCTGTACTTTTGTAGTCATTCTATTGTATCAATTGAACAAAACCTAAACAGCAGTAGTTATTCTCTGCAAAAATGCTAATACGTACCGGACTCTATGACCTACAAGGATTTACTGTTAACCGATTTTATTATATCTTTTCTTCCAATTTTATTCAACGTGAGCAGAATACGGAGTAGCTCTGTAGCGTCTTCCTACCTACCTTATTCAAATGTTTTTGAGTCGGACTGGCGTGTAAATTGGACACAGAAGTTTTAGGCAAAAAAAAATGGGATGCCTACAGTTTGTTGTATCTCTTGCGTATTCCTGCCTGACTATGCAACTAATTTCTATCTCTGTAAGGGCATTGAACGGATGTCTGATGTGCCGTCATAAAATACGCTTCAAACATACGAACACAGTCCTAGCTGTGTTTTCATGAGTGAAACGTTAGTAATTTTTGGCTTCGTGCCAAACAATCTCTCGCCCTACGTCTGCTTGTCCATGTTGTTTCGTGTTTTTTTTCTCACATCGCCAATCGGAACCTCAAAATCATGGATCTCCTATATCAGCTAATGTTTTTATCTGAAATATCCAAATATTTGTTTAAATAATTTGCATGTTTCGTCGCAAAAATTTGTAACTTGTTAAGCCGTCTTTTTGTTTAATATGTTAACCAATTGTCAATAAATCAATAAACTTTTATTTTTAGAAATATTTTTCGATGCATCTTATGATATAACTGCTCCATAAACGATGGGAAACTTATTAATAATATGTGAATATGTCCTACGTGTCCTGTCAGATGCCTGTCATAAGAATTGATGGACGCTAGGGATGCCGCGTAACCGGCGTAACGCGTTTTATGGGCTAAGTCCATTTAAAAAAAGAAGATGATGGCTGACAATAATATATGTAATTGTTTATCAAATATAGCTTCTACCAAAATGCACAACCAAGGAAAAGCCAGTAATTAAAAAACGTAATAATATGATTTCTCGCTATAACACTTAGTTTTAAAACACTAATACTCAAAAAGAATTAGTCTTGTAAAATGTTAGTACAGCGATGTTCCCGATTTTACGGTAAGTAAATAAATTTATACATTTTACAAAATAAACATTCTGCTGCGCAAAGTGGGTCGTAACGTAACTAAGAATAAACAGTGAGTGCACTAGAATACCTACTATAGTTGTTTGCGCAAGATAAGATACGTAAACCTGTAGTAGAGTGCGATACCTATTAAGGTTTTCGTTTCTGGTTCGTTCAGACTGCTACTGCCGGCGGATTAACTTGGCCAAATCTACGGCTATGTCAATCTGGACTATCTAGGTACAGTTTTGGACATATGCCTTATCGAGTCCGGATTTTAATCAAATACAAGATAGGACTCTTCGTCAAGTGATGTGTAAAGACTACTATTGCCAACAAAAGTAGTATGCGCCCAATTATGAATGATGATTTTTGAAGGTTGATTTATATTTGAATAAATTGCATAATAGAAGTCCCAGTGATCAGAAACACACAAATATTTTATTAACTTTATAGTAGAAAACATGCATAAGTTATAAATTGTACAATTACCTGTTCTACATTTTCTGACAGATCGTAGAGGCTTAGGTTGTACACTGTGTTCCTGCGAATACACAAAGAGTATGTTGTAATGGCCGCTCAATATCAACTAAGTAAATAATTTAAAACAATATTATTAGAACAAAACAGGTTTATTCTGAGAATAGTCGCACCTGTTTAAATAATACAGAGATACTTAGTATTTCGTAATAAGCCTTCTTTGGAAATTGCTGATCGACGTTAATTAGCATAATCGGAACGTTTAAGGTGATATGAATGGAACAGTTAAGTAGAATTACATCATTTAAAGATTGCTTTAGTGTTATTATAATATAAAGAAGTGTTAAATTACCTGCCGCCAACTATAATTGAGAAGTCATCTTTGTCTAATATACGGAAATGGTCCGGCGCCGTCGCGTTACCTACGAATTGCTCTGAAGTTTCGTCACCTGAAAAAAAAATTAGCACCAGTCAGCTCGACGTCATTTTTGTTACAACTCTAGCCGCATTTTGATCTAGAAAAGCGCTAGAAACACAACACTATAAGATAGCAGTATTTGCTAAAGCTGGTGAATTATTCAGAGTGATCCGCGCGCAGTTTAGTTCTCTAACACTGTTGTTCCTCACAAAGCTAAATTTCGTTGATGAATAAGGTTTAGGTTAGTTTGTGCATAAAGTTTTAATAAATAAATACATAAATAATATTGTTCATAAAACTTTTATCAATTTTGACTGTCTAAGCAGGCTTTATTATACGATAGGAATATTTATAAAAAAATATAATCTGGCAAGTAATGGGAATCTATACATGCTTTTGTTGTTGGTTTGCATGTGTATGTTGGATATTTTTTTGTGCAGATTAAACGAACAATGTTCCTATTGTGTTGCGATTAAACAATAATGAACGTTTGAGATTTCATCACAATTGGTTGGGAAATTCTCACATATCACATAATACTCCGGAATGTCGCGAAGTTTCTTGCACCTGCCATATAGCAGGAAGTATCGTTTTGTAAATATGAAGTTATGAATCTATTTCAATCCAACTCTACCAGTTTTTTATAATTATGAAACTAAAACATACGTTTTCACACACACAGGCATACCGTTCTGCAAATAATACTTATGTAAAGTGTTCTTAACCGTTAGTAAATATAATTAAAAAGAGTTCGCTATTAGTGGGTATAGTATTACCCACCGTGTTAATATGTAGTACCTCTTTAAATTGTGGCAACTCTATAGAAACCTCTTTGGCAACATCGAGCTGAGAACACTTTACTTTTCATTATATGCAAATTTAATGAATTATGTTGTTGTTATTATGTTGATCTTACCATATTTGATATGTATGCGTGCGTTAGCATCCGGCATCCAGGCTTGAGCCGTGGACGCTAGGAGGACAAGGACCGCGCGCGCAACGGCCATTTTAACTTAATATCTCCTCTCTATGCGCGCCATGTTTCCGCACTTCTGGCACCCTGTAACAAAACATTTTTTTTTTTTGAGTTGTTTAAATTAAATTGCTTTTACAGCTGAATGAATCGTCTCATTCAAAAACAAAATCATTTTTCATGTTAGTAAGGAAGTGATAAAGTTAGGTACACCTGAAAAAAAAAAACTCGTACATAGGAGAATCGTAAGCGTGCCTATGTTCATATTGCGATAACAACGTAAAAGACTTAACCGACAGTAGAAGTCTCGCGTTTCATAGCCTGTGGCTAGATGTGTTAAGAGATTGGTACCGAAGCTTTGAAGGAGGTTTTTATATAGATTCCTGTTGAACTTTTGGAATGTTTGTGATAAAAACAACGATGTTCTCGTACAGTTTCTTTTTTCTCTGAAAATATGTAATATTTTCTTATATAAATGCAGAGTACCTACATAAGATGTAGGCAGGCATATTGTTACATTTAGATGCTGTTGTTATGCCTAATTTTACTCTGAAGTCAAACTATAATTGGACATGAAAAATAAGACTAATTTATATGATAAATGTAAAGTGTGCGTGAGATGTCTTTGACCGCACGCATATCTAGTGACGGGTCTGGTCTTCGGTCACACGGGACGATCGTTTGACGCACGCAGCGTGCATATGCACACGCACTCATTGCTCAGGATTCGCATTCTACTATTTTTAACATTTTTTTTTACTATTCTTGTCGATCGTGAGAAACAAAACTCGATCTTCTCATCCCCGTCGTGATCTCAGCACCCACCGTTCACTTGTTACGATATCTTATTTTTAATCCACCTTTTATGTCTCGCTCGATACAGTTTATTGAAGACATTTCATTTTTTATTCCTACAGATATTACAGTGAATGGCCATCGTAAACCGGATAATTTTGATCTACCTTATAAATATTTAATTGGATCGCATGACATTATTTTTAGAAGAGGCATTTTAATGTGGCTATTTTTCTTTATTGCTTATATCTGCTTTTTATAATTGTTTATTGCTTATATGGCTATACCTTCAGTGGATACAGTGATTTTTTTTTCAGATTGACAACAGCAAAGACTGAACCAACCAACAATGCAATTTGTTTTCCTTATTAGGATTAAGTATGTCCACTTTGAACAGTTTTCTTTAGTTATGTAAGTAGAGGTTTTGTGCCATAGTTTAAGCGTTCCTTTGTACACACTATTTGTATTTGCTGTTATCTATACATTGTACTGTATTTGCTGTTATATAAATCTAGGTACTGCACATCCCACTCCAGCACTGTAAACGGAGACCGTAATTTAACTTGCAATACAAACGAGTCAGGGAATTCGTTACAAAAGATAGTAGTTTAGATATAATGTAAGTCGACAGACTGCTTTTATTAATTTTAATTAGGCAGTTCATGGTCAGCGTTGTGACGACGTGGCGGTGTTACGTTAGGGCGATGACACACGAGCGTTGGGTCGTGGCTGCAACGAACACTGCGTCGACGAAAAGCATTGACAACTCCTGTATGGCATCGCTCTTTGGTAGACTTGCGTTGCGGGATGGATACATTGTTCCTACATACTTCAGCTGCCGGCCAAAATCTCAACCTAGTAAAGTCAGGTGATGTGAATTTAGAGTGAGTTGACATTAGTTGGAATGACAGGTACCTTCACGCTCACCGTTTTCATTGTGAGATGGTTACAGAATCGCATTGTAGGTATTACATATATTTTTACCTCTATTTCTTGGTGAAATTGTATCTACTATTTTCTGCTTTTCCAGCATAAGCTACTTTCTTTATATTTTAACATAAATAAAAACAAAGAATGCATATGAATTAAACATAATGTATCTAAAGAACTAACAATAAAAGTGATTAAAGGAAAATATTAAAAATAAATCACACGTCAGATGGCTCTGCATTGTGTAACGATATTAAAAAGGGTTGAGAAATTGATGTAACATGTTGCTCGCGTACTCGCACAGATGTGGCACACCACACAATGCACGGAGGACTGAGTGTAACGCGCGGAGGGCGACGCAACGCATGCATTTGATATTTTCATGAGTTCGTTACGTTACATCACCGCAGTGTTGTTTTGGGAGCAACTGTTCACTGATTTATGCTATTTAAACTGGATTGCGTGAATTTTGCCTCCACGAACGATATATTGCCCTTCGAACGGTTAAATTTACGCGTGCCGAGTGACGAGTGTACCGGAACAATTACCCAGTAAACCAATAGCGTTTATCGGTACGGAGGCTAAACTAGTTAGGTAACTTCATGTTGAAGTTATATTGAAATTGTGTAGGTTTTACTAAACTACTTTCAAATATTACAGGACACAAGTGGAAGATCTGCGTCATGTTGATATCGAAATATCAAAGAAATAAATAATGTAATCTCACCGTCTAACGTTGAATACGAAATAAGAAAGATAATAAAAATGTAAAAGAGGTATTCGAATGAATATTTTGTAGACTTAGTTAACAGTAGTACTAGTTGCCATACTGCAAACAGGCTAGTTGTCGCGGTCAGTTCTCATGTGTATTACTCGTTAGTGTTCAATTTATGAAACATGTTCGTGTACGGTCGGTGTCTTGCACATTATTATATTCTCTTGTGTTATTTTATTGGTATGAAGAGCCTCCGGCGAATTACACTGGCTCAATATGCGGTAAACAAGATAAAGCTGCAGTTGCGCGAAGCCGGTTGACACTTGAGCCTCGAGATGCGACCGCGACGTGCTGAAGACTTATTCGATCCCACGCGGATCAGGAAGCCGCGGTTCTTTTCTGTCACTTGTAATAAATAACCATTTGAAGGAGCGTGGGGCGCTTTAACGTTCGACTTGAAGGACATAAAAGCTATGCTGTAACGATAAAAGGCAGTTTCGTGCCATTTTTCCATGTCGGGAAACACATTTTCGCTTATGGACGTGTTACGCCTTAAATGTACGTTTTTCAAAGGTGGACGTGCAATAGCGGAGCAGACCTTAATTACAGTATTTACGACAAACATTTGAACTTTTTAGCGTATTTGGAATGCGAAAGTAGGACACAACTCCGTAACTTTCATTTACGATAAACTATTCATAGACTTGTCTGAAACTGCGACAACGTGAAGAGATAATTAATCGCTTATTAGGTAAACGAGTGGCTTTTTTAGAACGCAAGATTCGGAACAAATACGTTACAGAAATATAGATTTTGAATACCGATTTCATAATTAGTAATGGTTAATAACTACCTATTATGTACATAGGTAAGTAAGCATAAGGCTAGATTTCAAACATTCACGTAGGTAGGTACAATTCTGTTCAAGAATTATGAAGTCAACTTGATGAACAAAGTACTACTTACCTTATGATTTTTTTGTAATTTTTTCTTCGACATATGTAATATTCTCCATCATATAAATGGATATATGGAAAGTAGATATATTACAGAATTTAGTTTTATTACACAGGTAACACTTACAGTACAGTATATAACTCTGGTATATCTGGTATGGTCATATATTAACTTTAAAAAATCAGAATTTTAACAACAGATTTTCAATCAGAAACAGCCAGATTTGATTACGTGGCTTTATAACTCTTGTGATGGCTTTTATTAAAATGTAACTGTTTGCATTCCCTTTTTGTAAATTAACTTTATTCGCTTTTGTAATATGGGAGTTTTTTATTTGTTAACTTTCGTACCTACCCAATATATCAGAGAGTTAGAGTATCATCCGATTATAAATGATATATAATCGAATGATATTTCATTTTATCTACTGAGAAGCGAGACTTGCCAATACAATAGTTTTATTAGCCACTAGCGGCCGCCCGTGACTTCGTTCCCGTTTTTTTATATACTCCGCTCCTACTGCCAAAAGCCTTCCTGGAGTAATGGGCTATACAACGCAAAAATAATTTTTCAAATCGGACCAGTAGTTCCTGAGATTAGCGCGTTCAAACAAACAAACAAATTCTTCAGCTTTATATATTAGCATAGATTACTGCCGCACTACTGGGTAAAGGTTTCCCAAATCGCCTTTCACCTCTCTTTGTCCAGAACTTACAAGAACTAATCTTTACTAAAGGAGTTTAGCCGATCGAAATAAAAAATCTTATGAAAAATTTAGTAAAGTAGCCTCAGAGTGAGCAGTCAATAGTGTCAATCCCTAGCGTTATTTGGAAAAGACAAGTCACTCCTTGTTCACTTCACCCAAGTTTTTACGGTGAAATGATTACATAATTACACTGCTGGTCATGACAGTACGCGAGTTTGAGGAGCAGCGCAAAGCTGACCTCGATGCCAAACGCGACCAATTAAAGGCTCGCCCACCTGCTGCCATCACATACAACTACATCGACGGCGTGCTTACGTGCCCTCAGTGTGCACGAAGTTTCGCCGCCAAGATAGGCTACATAAGCCATCTTCGGGCGCATGAGCGCCAAATCATCGGCTAGGAGTCGAAGTGGTCGCCGTGGCCGAAATCGGTCGGGAACATCATCATCATCATCATGCCGCTGTCATTGTCGGGATAAATATTAGTTTGATTTTAACATCCACTCCTTAAAATCTTAATTTGTTAAATAAATACATTTAGCGAACTAACGAGCTTGAGTAAATCGTGATAAAAATATTATTTGTGCCAATTAATGTTCATTACTTCGTGTTCTTACGTATTTACTGATTGCGGCAGCTATGTTAAACTGTACATAAAAACCTAAATATGTATTGTATCAACAACTTGCTTGCGTGTTAAGATAACTTATCAGTTATCAGTAAGAACCGTTCCTAAAATAATTATTAATAACAAATTGTTTACGAATTTACACACGACACCGTACACGTGTTTGAACGACACGAGTTTACGTGATACATTCTCAGACACCTGGGTACCTTCCTATCCGTTGTTCTTTGTGTAAACAATTGATAGGTATATAGCCCAGATCATTACGAGGATGTGACACATTCTATAAATTAATTACTCATTGTTTATGGTTTTCCGGTATTTTAATTGTAGACATACAATCCAATGGTGCATACTACATATATCGGTTAAGTAATAACGAAAGAATGAAGAAAGAAAGAAAGAAAAAACGTTTATTTGCAGTAAACATGGCGCAAGAGTTTACAAAAACATAAATAATAAGAAATAATTAAGGGAAACATTCGTCACTTTCACGCAAAACGGCTGTCGCTCAGCAGTATGCTGCGACTCTATGCAAAAACAGAGCCCAGCGCTGGTTTTCAGCGACAGTCGGCGTCGACGTGACGACGTCACCCGATGTAACAGACAATTAAAAGTACCAAGTACTAGTAGTTTATTTACCATGTTAGTATTATGTTGTAGTGAAAATGTTTTTGTAATTGTTATCTTTTTACTTATGAATTTGCCGATTTTAATAATTACTGGCAAATGTGAAAATTGATATCATTCATTCTATTTAGAATACACACACACATTTTGTTTTTCAGCATCAGTTGTTTTTTGTTTGTTAAATTATCTCAGTTTCTGTAGTCACGGAAAACTTTAAAATGCGCCATTTTCGAATATGAGTACCTGTGTAGCAATGCCTCGCAATGTAGCATAGAGAGCACGCAATATGAAGCAAATTCACCTTATACCACGTTCAAACATTCTTTTTCAATACTGTGATACTGTAAATGGAACACTTCAAACTGCAAAGGTAATTATACTTTTGAAAGTAGTTACTGTTTATACTCGCTGAACAGCAACAGCTTCTTAGCACCGCACAACTATTCGTCTCAAAACTATAGGAGTTACCACTGGGAACTCTTCTTCGTCTACCATACTCACCAGACCTTGGATAACTTTTCAGAAAAAAAAAAAGAAAAACTCAACGAGGCGGTAAAAACGCCTCTACAAAGTTCATCGATTCCAATACCCAGAATTCTTATATGATAAAAGTGCATCTTCCCTAATATACATTATCTCAATAATTTATAAAGAGGTTAAGCTTGTGAATTTGTAGGGGTAATCTCTGGATCATCATTAAATTACCTAATATGACAATGTAAGCAATACGACACTAATGATAACACTGTATACTTCTGTTGTGCCGGCACCATCCCATCTAGTTTAAAAAATATGACGTGTAAAAGTGATCAGTGATCCTACTTGCATAATAAGCGATTTCATTCCATTACTTTTACGCCTGAAGCACAGGTTCTACCTAGTTTAGATAAATTATAATATCAAGACAAGTGGGCACGAGTCAACTATGGCCAATACTCCAATTAATTTAATATATTATTTCTATAAGAGACTACAAAACAGCACTATTAGTAACTAGTGCTATGACTTTCAAACCTCTATGCAAAGTTTCTATTTTTGATAAACCCTTGCTTGAGTACATCTAATGACCTATTTTACCAAAAAACCATCCCTATCGGTTTGCTTAGCACCCAAACTGAATTCCGAAAAAAAAAAAACACTGATTCTTAAACTATTTTAAAACATTAAAAATTTTGACCAAGTTTTGGTACTTTTGACATTATAGAATTTTATCGAAAAGTATTTCGCTATTATCTCTAGTATGGTCTGCGGGCAAAGAGATTTAAGAAAAATAGAGCGGGCATGTATCAAAATCGCTTACAAAAACTGTGATCCCATGGCTCAGTTCCGCCATCTAGTACAATGTAGCAAAATTAGATCGACAATTGGAGACATCACATAGTAAAAACGAAAAAAGTTTATATAAAATGTATTCAGCTATTGCCCGGTAGATGTCCAGTGTGGTCTATGTTGCCAGATCCGATTTAATACCCTAGTATAGTTCAAATCGGGTAAACAAATATTGAAAAGTAAACAAATTAAGTGAAACTTGTCTTGTACAAACATCAAAAACTGTTTTAGAATTTTATTCGCTACTATTATTATTTTCCGTGACACCGTCTATTGGCATTTTAGATGTGTTATGATTACGAATTATTATAACAATCAGTTTATTGCGATTTTTGAGTGTAATAGACTTTTTACGCCATAAAGCGCATTTTGTTTTGCAATTTTCGTTTGCATTTCATTTTTAGCAAAATTATTCTTCTTACACGTTTGTTTGCAAATATTTTTAAATGGCAATGTAAAAAACTGTGGTAGGGTTTGTATCAATTCGATATAAAGTTATCGATAATATTCAAATAAGTTACTACGACGATGTTTTTTCGCAATATGCTAGCTTGAAGCAAAAACAAAAAAATTGTAAGAAGCAGAAAAATTATAGGTAATTTTGAGTTTACAAGTTTCTTATTTATATAATTCTTTTAATATAATAGGCGTTAAAGGTTAAAATTATCGATTAGTACTGAAAATGTAAATAATTGTTTATTTTTTAATTTTTAACTAATTCATTTATAATCAATATATAGGAAGGTCGTTTATACCTTTGCGGTAGAACTCTGATCGGATCTAGACTGCACAAACTGTGTGAAAGCAGAACAGCCCCCTGGGAAGAAAACTTCTTATCACGTAGATAATTGTCCAAATCACGACAAAAATGGTAGTCTGCTGGAGCAAGACCTTACCAGATAATGGTACGCCATTATCTTTAAAAACGGCAAAAAAAAACACGGAACATTGTATGGGAGCCCGCCTTCAGTATTTATTTTATTTTCATTATTTATTTGTAATTTGAATATATAACCAAATATTCTGTGAACATTTTAAGTGTCTATCTGTTTCCGTTATTAATATGGCAAAAAATCATGTTTATTGTATGGGCCCCCATTAAATAATAAAATATTTAAGGGACCCTTCAATATTTTATTATTTTTATTCTTAGTACTTGTTGTTACAGCGGCAACAGAAATACTAACACAATCTCTGGAAATTTCAACTGTCTCGCTATTACGGTTTATGAGATACAGCCTGGTGACAGACGGACAGACGAACAGTGAAGTCTCATGAATAGGGTTCGTTTTACCTTTTAGGTACGGAATCCTAAAAATCACAAAGTAGCTCGCAATCTTTGTACTACATACAATATGTAAAGAAAACCCTGTCCGATCCGTGAAGGTATTGTTAGGTATCGATAACTGATTCTACTAATGCCTACAAAGCCGGCCAAAACTTAAAAAAAAAATCCCCCTAAAAAAATAAGTATTATTTCGCAAAAAGAGGTAACTTAAAAAATGTGCGGTAGGCCATACATGCGCGGGCGAAGGGGGGCAGGGCACGCGGTCGCATCGCTATTCGCTCAGAATTATACCGTCAAAAATAATGTTGTCACTTTTTAAAAAATTTTGGGAAAGTTGCAATTAATTCGCGGGAAAAAAAAGATTATTTCAAAATTCACTAGTATTGTTACTATGATGATTATGTAAAATTTCATATTGTGTTATTTGGTCATGTGTTTACCTAACCTTTATTATCCTTACGGGTCGGACAGGGTTTTCTTAACATATTGTATACGTACCTACATATTTTATGAATATATTTCATTATAAATAAGTTATACAATATGTAAAGAAAACCCTGTCCGATCCGTGAAGGTATTGTTAGGTATCGTTAACTGATTCTAATAATGCCTACAAAGCCGGGCTAAACTTAAAAAAAAATCCCCCAAATAAAATAAATATTATTTCGAAAAAGCGAGGTAACTTAATGCACGTGCGGTAGGCAACCCGATAGCCCCGCCCCCCTTCACCCGCGAATGTATGCGCGGGTGAAGGGGGGCGGGGCATGCGGCACGTGGTCGCATCGCTATTCGCTCCGTCACAAATGGTGTTGTCAGTTTTTTAAAAATTACCAAATTTCGGGGAAATTGGAATTAATACCCGGGAAAAAAAGATTATTTCAAAATTCATTATTATTGTTACTGTGATGATTATGTAAAATTTTATATTATATTTGGTCAAGTGTTTACCTAACCTTTATTATCCTTATGGGTCGGACAGGGTTTTCTTTACATATTGTATAATTTATGTACTTATCCACTTAACAGTTAATTTTATCCCAATTTTTACGGTTAAGTGGAAAAGACAAATTAATAACTTACTGTTTCATTTCTAATACAAGGTAACGATTCTTTTTTTTTTTAATTTGATCGACAAGTCTTTCCAAAGTAGTAGTCTTCTCTTTTAGAATGCATTGAGCATAATTTTGACGAAGCAGACGGAAGCCAATTTTCTTCTCTACGGTCTATCTGAACAAATCGTATCCACTTTTCCCCTACAACATTATTTTTATTCGGAAACCTAAAATAACAAAAACCTAGGTAAATGAATAGTAATTGTTCATTCAATTTTGTTTATTAATATGACATGATTTTGTTTAAATAGAGTTAATAATAAATACACTAGAAATATAGCAATATTTTAAGTTTATTTAGTTATATTTGAAATGTCAATAAAATATAACAAAATGTTTTCAACTTAATAAGTATTATCGATAACTAAATCGATAAACAACATTACTACATCTCTACAAGAAAATAGTAAAACTACTCAACAATAGAGGGCGCTTATTACAATAATGGAAAAGTTTCTAGAACAATTTAAGAATTTATTTAAATTTGAAATACAGACGAAATATAAATAATTCATAGAAAAAGATTTTAAAGTTAGGTCCACGCAACATAACATATTTCCTTAGAAAATATTTATTTTTGGTGGACACAAATTACGTCTTGACGCGCAGACTAGACTGAGCGACTTTTGACCAGTTTGCCAGAAGTATTGGATTACGATTTTGTTCTTGATGTCCTGTCTATTGTAAATATAATTTTAATGTCTTTGTCTGCGGGTGAGGGTACAGGTACTTTATCGGTCGCCTATTTTTAGATATGTGAGGTGTCTCCTCGGCTCGTGGCCCTTGTAATGTAAGGTGTAGGAACGAAATGGCTTCCTTAATGGAGCTTGTAGACGTTGGGTTAGCAACTTACTCCTATTTATATACATATATTACTTATAACTTAGTAATCTTATAGACACACAAGTAAAACCACCGCCTTTGTGCTTGTTATACATTTGTTATGTTTGTGTAGTTCGGGGCTTTCCCCAAAAACACATGTTGCAAATTACTCGTCTTTGTATATACTTACCTACATATAACTAATCATTGTATATGCACCTATATGTATAATAAGCAGCGGAAATACTTCGAACCACAATGTAGCCTATTCTTCTTTATATTATATTTATACTTATTGGTTTACAAATATGACGTGTATTACAGCCAGGAATTTCTGGCTGAATAAATTAAAAACGAAAAAAATGTCATAGGTCAAGTAGGTACCTATGACATCAAATTACATTGCAAACAATTAGGTACTTTAACAAAATTATTTTTAATAAAAAGACCCTAATGATCTTTTTGTTAAAAATGGTAACTTAAAAATCAACTTACAATACATTCTCCTAGAGTACATAATAAATGAGTGGTGATGGAATGAAATTATGACCACTACTTTTACTCTATTGAGATTTCGATTATGACTTTTTAGGAAAATTTTTATATATTGGTTAATTTGAAGAATTTTGATATAAACTGCGTGCTGTGAGTTTCAGATTAAGAGAATATATATAGTAGGTATACATATAGTTTTTTTCCACCGACTTTCAAAAACACTAAGTAAAAAGTGAAAAACCACTAATTTCGGAAGTCTTTGTGTGTTGATGACTACTGTATTTTCCATACTTAATTCAAATTAAAGAATTATACTGTTTTTATGGATGGCATTGTCAGAAATAGACTAAAGTTAAATGGGACCTCAAGGGAAGCACCAGTAATTACCAATACCGTACTCATTCAACCAGTCAACAGTACTAGAGGTAAGAAACGTAAAAAAAAAAATACAGTCGAATTGAGAACCCTTTTCTTTTTCGAAGTCAATTAATAAAACTAGTGTCTACCTAAAATACAAATTTTGATTGATGCGGAAACTCTAGAATTTATACTCTTGTTACTACTTGAATAAAGATGAGTAGGTAAGGAAAAATGTACTGACTGTATATGAATGATGCACATCTAAAAATATTTTATTTTCCAGTAACCTGGTTATTCCTGCGGGAATTCAAGTCCACTATGGAAACTACGTAGGTACGAGTATGTAATTTACTGGCATGTAGGTAGTTACGTGATAATGTCTTACCTACTACATTATGAGCATGTATAAATATTTTAGTCATGATGACTGATTCGATTCACCAATGATTCCTACCCACATTAGCATCAAGTAGTGTTGTTATTTATTAATGGTTGCTCATAATCTAACTAATACGATGGAAAATTGATTTGAAGACTGATTGATTTTCGTTATTTTTATTCTTTATTGATATTCATTAGAGTCTTACATCTTTAGACTCTAATGAATTTTTTCCAAGTTTTTATTTCATGCTTTTCAGTATCTTAGTCGAAATTCGAAAACCTCCATAACAATAAGAAAGAAAGAAAGAAAGCGGATAGTGGCAGCCATCCATAACCCATGTTAGTATAATTCTCCTCAATAGGAAACATCCCTATCTCAAAACCTACTGAACCGATTTTGATGAAACTTATCGTATTCCCAAGTTGAACAATTTACATAGTACAACAAAACAAGAATGACTTAAATCGGAATTAGAGTTCCGGAAATATGCGCGTACAACATACATACATATACCTACACTTGAAATTTGGCTTACAACATACGGGTCGAAATGATAACCTCATTTTTTTTTAATTTGGTTAAAAATCGTAGATAAGTGTGCTTAGTCTGTGTAAATAGCTCGTTAGTTAAATGTTAAAGAGGAATTTTCAAATGCATGTTGAAATATTGATGAAGGATTTATCTACATGTGTATAAATCTCCCATGAAATGCTTATCCCCTACACTAAGAATACCTAATCAAACATAGTTTCAATACATATACAATATGTTAAGAAAACCCTGTCCGACCCGTAAGGATAGTAAAGGTTAGGTAAACACCTGACCAATTAACATATGAAATTTTACATAATCATCATAGTAACAATACTAGTGAATTTTGAAATAATCTTTTTTTCCCGCGAATTAATTCCAACTTCCCCAAAACTTGGTAATTTTTAAAAAGTGACAACATTATTTTTGACGGTATAATTCTGAGCGAATAGCGATGCGATCGCGTGCCGCGTACCCTGCCCCTCTTCGCCCGCGCCTGGATGGCCTACCGCATATGTTTTAAGTTACCTCTTTTTGCGAAATAATATTTATATTTTTAGGGGGATTTTTTTTTTAAGTTTAGCCCGGCTTTATAGTCATTAGTAGAATCAGTTATCGATATCTAACAATACCTTCACGGATCGGACAGGGTTTTCTTTACATATTGTATAGGTACATTAGTTAGTACATTTCCTAGATAAATAACTTCCTGCAATGGTAAACCAAGATTACCATTGGTGTTTAATAAATATACCTACTCAACGAATTAGTATCCAAATTTTACGTGCTATAATTAATATGATTGGAACTATTTCCATAATATATCGCAAATTAACTTGTAAATGAACTTTAATAAGCCAAACTACACACATCAAAAGTGTCTAGGGATCAACATATATTTTTGCAATAACTTTTCTCCTGATTGATATTAATTAAAATTTTCTTTAAGGATTCATCAAATAAAGTGTTTTCGTTTGTCACAGTAACGATAAACCAAGTCACCTTTGCATTAATAAAGAAATTTGCCATTTTCCTAATAAAGGGATATTTGACATTTGAAACCACTAACACAAAAGTTCGAAAAAAAGACTGAAATAACAGTTTTCTATAAAATTTTATTGGGTAACTTAAACAATTAATAATCCGTGTTTCTACCGCGAACACTAACAACACAAGAACATCGGTTTGGCATACTCAAAATGAGTTCATCCAAATTACGCTGTGGAATGGCCGCCCATGTTCGTTGCAACAACAAAAATAGGTCTTCTTGCGACTGGATACCCTCCATATTCGGCAGAGCTCTTCTCTGTAGCATATCCCATGCATGCTCAATCGGGTTCAAGTCTGGCGACGGAGCAGGCCAGGGCAGGACATTGATGTTAGCTGCGGCGAGAGTCTGTCTTACAACTCTTGCGGTGTGCGGTCGTGCATTATCATGCATTAACTGAAATAAGGGACCGATTTGCACTTGTAGAAGAACGATGACGTCTGATACAATCGTTTCAGCATAAATTTGAGCGTTGAGGTTGCCTCTGATCCAAATCAACTCAGTTCTTCCGCCGATCCAAATACCCACCCATACCATGATGGTTCCACCACTATAAGGATGGACTTCCTGGCAGGATTTTAATCGCTGTTGGCGTCCAGGGGTTCTCCAGTGTCGTATACGTCTTGTATCCGGTCTCATACCAAAACGAGACTCATCAGAAAAGCACACGAAACGCCATTGTTCTTCTGCCCAATTTCTGTGTTCAAGAGCCCATTGATATCGAATCCTACGATTGTGCATTGCTATAGGTGGTACCCGTAGCGGTCTTCGGGAATGAAGGTTCACTTTATGCAAGCGGTTTCTGACTGTTTGGTCGCTAATTAAGTTCCCTGAAGAGTGATGAAGCCTCACGGTTAACATCATGGCGGTTATTGTTGGAGCTCTTCGAGTTAAGATTTGAATGTATCGGTCTTGTCTCCGTGTGGTGCAGCGATACCGTCCTCCATGGCGCTCAGCCACGGTACCAGTGCTTCGGTAACGTGTCCAAAGTCGACTGATAACACTCTGACTTGTATTCAGAGCTAAAGCCACAGTACGTTGCCGGGAACCAGCTTCTATCATTCCCACGGCTCTGAGCATTTCTTCCCTGCTTAAATGACGTCGCCGCTCCATAATAACGTTGGTTTTAATCAGTAGTAGGGAAACAGTAGCACTAATAATGTCTTCAATGCGTTGTATGTTTTTATAGGGAAAATATTGACAGCTGATTTTCATCTTTTACTCGAATTTGATTCACAGTTCCTGATTCAAATTATGAAATGCACCAAAAAGGATCCATATAAATTTATAAAATCATAAATTTATTACAAAGCCACATCTCAATCTCAAGAAATCCGCATAAAAATGCTTGATCCCTAGACACTTTTGATGTGTGTATTATTCGTTATTGTTGCATAATTTTGTATTTTGACAAATCTACTGGAGCGTTAATACAGTAATGTAATTAATTTATTGGACTTACAAACGTGGTACATTTTTATTAGGTAAATAAACATTGATTAACGAAAAACCTCGAAATCACGAACGTATTTATTTAGGGCTGCTTTTGCCAATGCCAGATAATTTTATCGCAAAAATATACATAGGTATTATGAGTAATACAGACACTGTGAGACGTAAATTTTCACACCTTAATATAAATATAATAAACTTTAATGAGAATACTTAGATGTGAATCATCTCTACCTATAAAATTCAACTTGAACCAGATTAGGTTTGTGAAATATAATTTTAATTGTCTAGTGACGGAGCAAAAGTTGGTAATTAAATTAGTTTCTGTCTAGTGAGAATAAGAAAACAATAAAAAATAAATTAATTCTTAATTAAATTTCCACGAGTTCAAAATACTTGTTTCAATTGACAATTTTTTATGGAAATATTATTTTTAGCATATTAACTGACTATGAGTATGGCGTGGCTAGAGTTTACTATAAGCACAGATTACAGAATACTACATACAGATATCCAATGGTGAACAACAAAATAGCTCAATTCGGGCAGACCGTCGAGCAAAAAAAGTTTCTTAAAGAGATCACTAGAGGGCCACCAGGGAGCGCTTGACCGGCCGGCCACTACCGCCATATATGTCTTGTCTACATTGTCATATATACCATCCATGCATCGAGAAATACGCGTTCTAAAAGAAGATAACAGCAATATAATAGTTAGAAGACATCTTAACCTAAAAAAATATGTTATGACAGGATTAATTGAGTACACTACCATCTATTGTCCCAAGTGTAAAATAAAAAATATTGTCACTACTGAGCCCATTTTACCGTTTTGTTTAATTACGTTATTTATACGTGTAACTAAATATACGGAGTAGCATTAAATAAGTAAATTCAAATTGTTAAAAATATTAAAAAGGCTATATACTGCACGTAAGAGGTTTAAAATCGTTGCTAAGTTTTGCACCGCAACCTATGCTGCCATCTATTATCTTTTGATAAGAACTGAGAGTCTGTTATACGAGATGGGACCCCATGGTCTAGGTAACAAGCGTAAAAAATTAAAAGTCAATTACAGCGCCTGATTATTTAGGAGTGTCTAACCAAGCCTTGGTCTTGCATTGACCCATTGGCCCCAGTTAACAATTACATAGTTAACATTCGGAATGCCCATGCGCATCTGGTATTTTCGTTACTATCACAAGTGTGACGCATGGCGCGCACACAATTACGCAGGATGTTGATAATGTATTCATTCATTAATATTGTAAACTAGAGTAATTGTCGCTATTTGTGAATCAGACGTTTAAGAATCTTACATTTTGACTTCTGATTATAATTAGATAGGTCAATGACACTTCTTGAAATATTCAGAGACTAAATGTTTTAAGATTATCGCGTTGGTATCTGAAGATTTTTTGGTGTTCTATTTTCAGTTTTAATGAAAATGCCTATTATTAAAAGATAACTGTTGGTGTTATGTACCTACCTAATATGAAGCGAAAAAGTAATGTAATAAATAAGTGAACAAAGATGAATAACATAATGATACCTATTTATAACTACATATTATGCCGAGATGATAAGTTTCCAGGCTTTCCCCCTAATGAAAAAGATGATGATCGAGGTAAAATTGATGAGCAGGCGGCAAGCTATCTGCTTAGTTAGGACTACGGCTTTATTATATTTCCTACTTATAAACGTTACTTATAAATTAAGTAATGATTAGAGAATGTTTAGCTATGTAATGCTGATGTTTAAACTTCTCTCAACTTTAAGCGATGTTTCACAAATAAACTAATTTTAAGTTATGTGTATCTTTTTCTTTCCATTTCGTTGAGAAAAGGACAGAAGATAAAATGTCAGTTTAGACCTGTCAAATTAGTGCGCTCCTGACGTAAACTGGCGTATTTTTAGTCGCCATGTTTATAATCACGTGTAAACTGTCTATGGAGTATCTTAATTTGACAGGATTAAGGCCTAGGCCGCACTACGGTTAAACCGCTCCGGTTTCTTCCCGCGACTGATTTTTTGCTACAAAATTCTCGCAGGAAAAAACGCAGGTGCGGCCGCTTGCATTAGTCTTCTAGGGGCACAAATTCACACGATTAAAAACCGCCGCGGTTTGGCCGTAGTGCGGCCTCAGCCTAAACTAAAATTTTATCTTCTATCCTTTTCTTAACGAAATGGAAAGAAAAAGATGTACATAACTTAAATTAAGCAGTTTAGTTTGCGAAAAACAGAATCGGCCCAAGCCGGTTGTAAACTAAACGAATTTTAAGTTCAGTGCTAATTTTACTTTCTATTTTATTAAGAAAAGGATCTCTCTCTCCTATTGCACGCCATTCAACCAGATGTTCATTTAACACTACCAATCTAACATTCATTGGTTTTTGGAATCAGGATGGAAGATGATGATCTTGATGTGCGGCTGATGAGACGCTTTTGTAATTGATATTGCTTCCTCGTGTGCCGTTGTTGTTCTGTGGGACACACCTGGACCCTTTTGTAACGGTCTAAGACAATAAAAACTGTCTTATCTGATTACTCATACAGTGCAATGTACATATTTTACGTTGATATGACTACGTTATCTTCCAATTACTCTTTATACTGCGTACATTTCTGAGTAACCAAATTTTAATTTGCAGAAAATAAACCCGTACCTAGTAGCACTAAACCGAGTAGCTTCTTCATTAGGTCGGTAATACTTAGTACTAATTGGTTCAATGCCGAAATTAGCAAGTATCATCGCTAGACTTTCCAAATTAGTGTAGTAAGTAAGAAAAGAGGACATAACAGTGCGCTTTTGAGTGGCGCGGCGGTACAGTTTACACCGTTGGCTTGGCGTTGAATAGCCGCTGCCGAATCGTTGGTAGAGCAGCTCCGCTCGCAGTCTAGTCGCTTGCCCTGTGTCAACAAAGCTTGCTCTCTCCTTCACTCTACCCTATGGGTTTTGTTTGTGCCGCCTTCACAACGCTGTGGGCCCAGGCCCGTTAGTTGAAACTGTTTAAATAATAATTATCTGTGTGTAAGGTATAAAATGTTGCCACTGGTGTCACTTACCAATTTTTATATTCCCAGCTTTGTAATCCAATTTCGTTTTTAAATCACAGGTCATCGCATTTTTAAGATAGTATAATTCAAGCACACCATTTAATTACACTCCACTCATTCACAAATATCTGTCTGACATAGTCAGATATAAATCACAACGCTCACGAAAAATCACAGATGCAGCACTTGGATCACAAAGGTAGTAAGTAACCGGTTTGTAGAGAGTGTAACATAAGTTGTGTGTTTACAGTGGGCGCGTTGACGAAGCCAGCGTAGAGTATCGCTGTGCGTGCTCGCGCGTCGCACTCGGCAGGGGCACTAGCGCGGGGCGTAAGCGCGGCCCCACTATCTCGCTCCCCGAACTTGCCCGACAGGCTCGTCTACTTCTGAACGTGCGCGTGCGTTCGCTGCGCCGATGCCACGTTTCGTCCCACGTTGCCAGTTCTCCATAATAGTTTTTTCTTGTTTTGTGTTGACGCTCCTAAACGAGGGCCCATAAAATAGAAACGTAGTTCGACGAATAAAAAATTAGGAGGTATATTAGTTAGTTACCTGCTCTTCTCTTAACAAGTAACAGCTTCACGATGCATATTGCTGTATTGATTAAATTGGTTGGAATATGCATTATTTAATAGAGCAGAGAGTTAAAAAATCATTAAAATTGTAGAGAACAACAAAATCAGAATATGTTTGAATAAAACATGTTAATAATAAACACGCACTGTTTATGTATGAAGCATGGTAGAGCACGAAAGCATAACTCTGCAACTATTTTGCCAACTCCACTGTGGCTGTTAGTTATTACTATTATTATTTATAACTACGATTTAAACTCACGAAAGAACAGACACATGTGGCAGTCTCAGTTTATTATACGCAGCCAAGCTCACCCCTCGCTGTGCGCCAGGTAGAAACTAGCGATCGCTTGAAAAAAATATCCACGGCTACAATTCGCCCTCCACTGCTACGATAAACTTCTGTCCCAATATTTATGGCCGTTTTGTTTTGACCTAAGAAACTCAGTTAGATACTTATTTATAATTTAGTTGGAATCGTCGAATATTTTGTTTTCTTTTCTATATTTTACTTCTTCTTTGTTCGCTGAAGGACAGATATTAACCTGGCCAGAATAGAACATGGAAGTAATCTTGTAAATAAAAACCAGTACAAATTATCTTGAAAAGAGAATTGAAAATGAAATATTTAGAATGTATCAAGAGTAAACTATATTAGGTACTACAATTCAAATGGTTTGGAATTGTCTAATTCCAAAAAGAACTATTATTAATTAGCGAACAGTGCGAGGTTTATCATTTATGCAATGGCAACTTTCTGTTCAATATAAGGGGCTAATGCATTTCGGGAAAAACTGTCGTTTGTTGGAACAAAGATTGGTTCCAATCCAACATCGTTGTGTAGCAATTGATGCATAGCTACAGGACGTCACACATTTGTTGTGGGAATATTTGTACGTGTCAGGTGCTACCTGGCCCCGTACCTGCGGTAATACTATTATGCAGCCACAGCCTCCTGTCAAATGTACAGATAGTGTGGTAATAACAGACACAGATAAATGTTATGGCCGTTTAGTGGAAAAAATGGTGCTGGCATTGTAACGTTTATTTCGGTTTCTTAGTCAATGACGTTACAGGAGCTAAAGGTAACGAGAGTTTTTAAACATTTAATACTGTCGTTTGTGTTTTAAATTTTACTTTATAACAGCACTTTCCCGACTTCTCTCAGTGATCATTGTTCCGATTAATCACCAGAATTTTGGAAGATCCAGATTCGGACATAATTCCTTTCAAACGATGATGCTATTTGAAAACAATAGGACACAAAATAAGCAAAAAAAAAAACACAATTTTGAGCCCGATTCGTCACGTGTTATTAAAAAAAATTCAAGGGACAGTCACGAGCAACAAATATGTCAACACCAGCAGATATATTCTGTAATAATCGCACTGTCAAACGTTAGGTGAAGTGAGCTAAGAGTGAGATGTTGTGATGTTAAGAGTGAGTTTTGATGAGAGCGTGGAATGAACTGCCATTTCAACTAATTCTAGGGGCATTAGTTGAAATGAGATTCATTTCAACTAATGCCCCTTGCACTTCGATAAGTTTTCACGGTAAGATGGTTACAGAATCGCGCTGCTGGAAGCTTTTAAGACGCGGTGATTAGACAACTTTTTGGTATTTGAGGGGGTGAAGCAGACGAAGTGGGACACGACTAGCCCCGCCCACTGCGGGGCGCTCCGCGCGAGTACATCAATGCGTGATGCGTCGTGCATCGAGAAATACGCACGTTCTATTAAATCTATACCAACTATTCTCTATTCCATCTACATTTAGAAGCGTAATTTCACAACCCAAATGAGAAGTATGATTGGCTCTGTTCGTCACAGTCCCGGTTCGCATTAGACATCCGCGGCGAGCACCAGGTTCGAATTCCACATACGTTTACTTTACCTTGCGATTTTCGAAAATGTATATTTTTTACATATTTTCATTTTTTATTATTACTTTTGTTTTCTTTTTTATTTTTATAATGCGCTTTGTCCGTTCTGCTTATTTTTTTTGTGTTATGGCCCTTTTTTCATGAAACTGTTAGTCATAATTAGGTTTTAGTAATTGCGTCTAATCGAAAGTTATCTTAATTTGTTTGAAAACCCACTCTCCTGCCATCTTGTTTTGTTTACTTGAATAAAAATAATACTATAACGCATAGATGGCAGGAGAGTAGGTTTTCAAACAGATTTAAAAATTATTTCGATTAGACGCAATTGCCCCCCCAAAGACGCAATTGCCCCGGTTGACTTAAATCATTCTAAGCACTAGTACAAACCCGACTTCGATAAGAGTTGCAGTTTTGAAGAAAAAAATCTTTATTTTTTAAATATCCGAAAATGATTTTTTAAATAACAGTTATTTAAATAGTTGTTTATAACAGTACTTCTAGAAATGATACTTTTATTTCTAGAAATTACTATTTATAAACAGCTGTTTAGAGTATCGATAATTTCTTAGTTCATAATATAATTATTATGAACTAAGAATTAGTTAAATCGATAAACAAAACAATGGTTTCATTTACTATTATATTTTACATCGCTCTTCTCAATTTTATCAAGATTTGATGATTAATAATACAGTTACAACTGTTATAAATTCAATTTTAGTGGTTACTTTAGGATTTTTTTCTATCGAGAAAATTAATTCAAAACGTGTTTTGAAAACAATGGTTTCCTGCTACATATAATCAAGATTAACATATACATTTTTGGCTGCTCTGAAATGTATACATTTGGCTAAAAAACTGTTTTTTGTAGCCTATTTTTACTGAGCACAGCGCCTTAATAGCGACCATTGCGGGAAATAACGAAAACGACAACAAAATATAGTACGCTGCAAAAACCCATATATTCTAAAATACCTACTACACATGTTCGTAGCAACATAAAGCTTCATTAAAAAAGAAAGAAGTACATCTTCGTTTCAATAAAGCCATTTGTTTACCTACATAGTGCAATAGGATTGTCTTAGTTTTTAGCAAGAATATCTAATAAAAGTGGATAAAAAGCTATAGACACTGCAGTTTAAGCTACCCAAAACTCAAATATTCCCAATCAATATTGAGCCTTAATGTTATAAGGATAAAGTTTCTTTTTGTCTGGAATTTCTTTCTTTAACTGTCAAAATTTTAGCAGATTACCGCATATGTCAGTCATTGATTTGTCATTTTGGACGAGATTACCGTTTTATGCCATTTCTTACAGTAGAGTGTCAATGATTGACCATAATGATGTCATTTTGCTAGTAGATTACGTATTTTGTCAAAATCGATCACTATGCGATCAGTTTTCGACTATTCAGACACTATTGTAATAGCAGACTAGGGTAGGCCCCCATGCATTTCCTGAGAGATTGTGAATTTGTGACAGGTCTCCATGGTCGCGAGTCGATGATTGTCGCCGAGTCTAAGAAGGCGGATTATTAATGTAACTCACTTGATCTGTAATTCGTAATAAATACTAAGAAGTCATCATCATCCCAGGTTTAATCCCAGTCGCATCCGAAGCTTTTTCAGCATTGGAGTCTGGGGTCCGCTTTACCAGTCTAACTGCTGATATGGCTAAACTTCGACATTTTCCGTGAAGCGACTGCCGTCTGACCTCCACAACCCGAAGGCGACATCGAAGCATTGCAGCTAGACCAATTGTTGGACTTTTGAGGGCTCCAATAACCCGTAACGACTGCCATTAGATGTTCGTATGGCAACCGGGACCTACGGCTTAACGTGCTTTCCGAGGCACGACTAGACCAGTCCAAATATTCATATTCATGCATACAAATATTTGCACTGTGCGGGGATCGAACCCGCGCCTCCTTGCGCAGCGGCCGCGTCCGCTATCGCTAGGCCCCGGAGGCTGTCTAAGACAGATATTAAGAAGTGTTTTAATATAAAAATAAAACACCTGACATTTCCCTAGTATTATTTTACTCTTTGGCCCCATGACTCGCATAACATCATGTTGTAGCTGTCATTTTCGCAAAAGTGAACGTTATATACCTACACTTTTCATTTTCAGCTATTATTTTTAACTTGATATAGTTTGTTTTGAGTTTAATCTTAAAATACACGTATATGTATATTCGTCATGGAATCAGGATTTAGGGAAATAAGTAAACAACAGTAATTTGATACCATAATATAAAAATTTGTTTTTGTTATTTGGCTACTAAAATATTTAAAGAGAGTATGAATTATTATATTTTATAGGAATCATACATAATATTTTAACTCCTAAAATAAAACACATAAGTAAACCTATTGACGTCATAACATTTTAAAGATTTGCTTCCACCACCAATCTACCATATATAGATTTATATGGTAGATTTCTGCAAAATCTATACTAATATATAAAGCTGAAGAATTTGTTTGTTTGTTTGTTTGTACATCATGCTGCGACCAATAGGAGCGGAGCATAATTAATTCCACGCGAACGAAGTCGCTGGCGGCGGCTAGTCTACCATACAAATCTTACATAAAACACAAACTTACACAAAACCTTACATGAAAATGATCTTCACTGATATAAATTGTTGGATTAGTTGATAAACTGCGAGCATCTTGCCTCCTTGCACTTTCTTTGTTTATTGTTTGAAACGTATAATTTGTTTGGCATCATTGTGCTTTTATATTGTGGCAGTATTTATAATAAGAGGAATGCATTATTTATAAAAAATCTAATTGATTGACATAAACGCCATGTCTTGAATAACGTAAAAATGTCTACTAACTACTATTTCAACTCTAGGCGACCGACAGTCTTGGCCTATTTCGAAGTTAATTATAAGTTAATTTTTTAAACTGAAAATACTTATGTTAACATTCTATTTTTCAAAAAATAATGAATATATTTTTAGGGTAAAATAGATACAAAGATATAGGTTTAAACAAATCTTCAAATTTTTTCAACTAACCTATTGTAGAGGCAAAACGGCTGCTTAAAAACCTTACAGCCTAATACCCCTCCCTACCTTATATTTTTTAGATCTCCCACTGTTAAAGTATGAAGTACTGATGACGAGTCGTGCTTGTTTGAAATGAATCGTGGTATTTTGTTTTGCAATGACGAATTGGAACAGTGACGAGGCGTCCACGGTTCATTTATCACTTCTTCACATGATAATTATATTACTCAGATGTAGCTATTTTTGGTAGGTAAGACATAGGTAAATCATAAACATTCAGCAATAGCAAAAGCATTACCGTAATAAAGCAAGATAGTAGGACTGTAGGAGCAATCGATATTGGCCTATGGCTACGTAACGTCCGACTTTCTCCTGAATAACATATTACGGAAGATAAGCTAGAAGAGGTCCAAGATGGCTGATAGGCAGAGCAGGTAGTGGGAGTGCGCGCCGGGGACACTGCGGTGGGTTATCGCGAACATTTGTCACAACCAAAGCTATTCAACATTATGATAAAATGTTTCCTAACTTGCAAATACAACCAATTCTTAAACATACCTTTCTTATTACCTATGTATTTTGAATCCTTGGGTACGGTCAACAACAAAACTCGTTTAACACGGAATATTCAATAATGTACTCTTTGGAATTTATAATAGAAGGTAATGGAGAGAGAGAGAGAGAGAGAGAGAGGGTTGGAGTGCTAGCGATCGATTCTGTAAAAATATCACCGTAAGTTGGAACGACAGCGCACTTCACGCTCACTTCACCTTTATTTTTCACTGTGATATGGTTCCAGAATCACACTGCGCTCTTTAATTAAATGTCACATCGATTTCGATTGAAATAAAATATTTTTTAACACCCTTGCTCGTAAAGCTGATGTAATTCCACCGGTTTTAAATATGTAAAGCGGGCCATAACAAACGCGTGTGTTATCAAAGCAAATAGTTAAGTTATAGTCCATACAATTTCCATAACAGCATTATTTTCCATTTCAAGTAAATATGGAACTAATCGCCGCCGCACGACTCGCGCTGCGCGCTGTTCCATATTTGAAATGGCAAATAATAATACTAATGGCGGGAAAGCAACAGTGTGCATTCACAGATTGAGTTTATTTAAAATGAACAAAATATAATATACTTTTTTTTCTGTGTCCTCGCAAGTGTGTTAAAAACGTCGTACGATATACGTGCGTATTGGTTATAACATGCTCGGCTCAATTACACCCTCGCCTTCGGCTCGGGCTGAAATTCCGCCTCGCATGTTATAACCATCATTACGCACTAATATCGTAATGTACTATTACTGAGTAGGTACCTAATATAATTATGATTTCAAAAACTAGTGTTAATCGACTTTTGCTGACTGTGCCAAAAGAAACTGGAAGGTTTTAATGCGGTCATATTAACTTGGTTTATTTTAGCTCCGAATTACGTTATCAGATCTAAAACGGTTTACGATCGCGGCGGCGTCATTTGCATATCAGTGACCATGGTTGGGGGTGAGCGGTGCGGACTTGCTGCAAGCCGGGAACAATATATTTTAGCTGAAGACGACGCGCTATCTCCGGCTTTTTCTACACAAGATTTCCTTTACCTACAACTGGCATTATGCCACAGGCCCACTGCTAAACTAAAATTTATAAGTACCCGAAAATGTTTGGATTTTATTACAGGCTGTTTAACTGGTTCGTTAGTATTCCCGATTTGCATTTCATCACCATCAGCCTCTACTCGTCCACTGCTGGACATAGGCCTCCTTCATGGCACGCCAACAAGCTCGATCCTGAGTATTTCATATGCGCTATAAATCTTAAATT